>OZ024909.1:60028991-60078025 GCA_964017125.1 Flabesymbios commensalis | reverse complement strand
GAAAGATTGCTACGTCTGTCGGCTATTGATTACAATTAACGTAAAAACTAATAAATTGGTTGAAAGATAAATTAATTGTACAACAGTGTCCCCAAAGATCGATGTATTCATATACTACGGTCCCATGTGTACGTACACGTACATATATACGTCTCCAATACGCAAGCAGTACGTAAGCAATGGGCCATCTATTCATATCGCTTTTGATGTGAAACAAATGTGCAATTCCTATTGTGTACGTATCTGAAAATCGTCTGTACATGTTCGTGAAATATACGGCTGACCTAAGGACGGATTCGGATAACCAAGTATACTTGGGATAACCTATGTGCACATGGTAACCTAACTCCCCCTCCCCCCGCATTAGATGCTTTGCAAACACGAGACATTAAACCAATATTGATTTGATGTTGGGACGGTGTCGCAGATGCTGTGCCAGCATTTAACCAGCATTGGTTTAGTGTTTCGTGTATGCTGGGTAGAGACAATGCAGACTGTTGCAATAAATAATATTTATAGTTCAATTATACACATATATAGCTAGTAGTCGCAAGTATTTACAACACTCAACATATGCCGAGTGATGCTTAGTTATACGCTAAATCGACTTCACTCGTCTGTCCGCTATTCTATTCACGTTGGTGCTTCATTACTGTACCACGCCTTAATTACAATCAATAGTCCATTCCGCTTAATTACCATGCCTTCCTTTAATTATAACCACCAGCTCGTCCACGCTCAAGCTTATTTACTCAGTATTTTCTTAAATACAATCAAAAATCCAATTGCCTTCTTAACTCTTTCTCGGTTTTCTGGCCATAATCACCTTTCTCATTTTCTTAAACGCGGCATTTCGAGTGTTCATGTGTCTGTGTAAGTGTGTATTTACATTATTAGTATAGATTTAATTCGGTATATAGATATATAGATTAGTGACGAAATAAAATGGCACTGCAGTTCAGAAACTAGTTTGTGGCAGATGATCAGCTTGCAAATAATGCAATATTAAAATAATTATATTTTCCATAAATGTAAACATTTGCTACTCAATTCAAATGAATAAAATTATTAATTGCCAATTCAGTGGTGTAAGGGTTATGAACAGAATCAATTTGAAAATAATTTTCATACGTTTACAGGTACAATTTTTTCAAGTTATTTGTAATCAAATCAAATACACCTCAACCCTTATCCTGTTAAGTTAATCTATTTAAATTTTCACCTACCTAAAGTTGTGTCTCGCCACCGCGACCCACATCTTCAAGTGAGTGAAAATTATGCATATTTGTTTAATTTATGATCAAACATTTGCAAATCTTGATGTTTAAACACACATTTCATTCCCAATATCAGTGATTTATTCAGCTAATGAAATAGGTTAAAAACGGCAGGATAACGGTTAATTTACCGGTCAAAATGTATTTAAAATGTAGCGTTAATCACAAGTTAACACAACCCTTTCAGCGCGGGGACCGTCTTTATACGTCAGAATCTGACGTCTGTGGACGTCAGATTCTGACATATAAAGACGATCCCCGCGCTGAAAGAATTAAAATATTTCTAATGACCGTAGACCCATAACATAGGTATTCAAATGAATCAGAAAGAGCTAACTAAGACATTTATTATGATTTCAAATTGAAATCCCCTTCAGTCTCCATCGGTTATACAAAAATAATTCAGCTCTTTAATGGTTAAGGAGAAGAAGAAAAGCCGTACATCGTCATGCACACGGGGCGTACGCGTCTGGTCTACGGTGTAGTGTTGTCTGTACGTCGGATGTACACGTCCTTGTCCTTGTGTACATAAAAAGACGATGTCGTTCCATAACCATCAGACTAATGCATTTTAAGATATGATTAATGTGCCATGCCGAAGAAACGTCAAGATTCAGTAAATGTATGGAAATGGATTGGACGCCCCATGCCCCGGGGCGAGTAACTGCCGCGGCTTCTCACCCATGCTGGCTCAACGCTGCTCCAGCGTCTCCGACGCTGGGACAGCGTTGAGCTAGCAATGTGCCACCATTCCGTTTTGTCTTGGAGGAATCATTCTGGTTGCTCTATTTGGTCTGCACCCCGGAGCAACCTCGTTTATGTATAATTTAAGCCAATATATCTCAAACACAACACACTGGTTTGTCGTTGGATGAAAGGTATCAGTGGCGGATCCAGGATCTTAAGAAAGGGGGGGCGCCCGGGGTTTTGGGGGCTTGTCCTCAAGATTTTTTGGTGAATTTTAGCCAATTTAGGGGACTTTTTAGAGTAATCGGCGAAAATAGAGGGGGGGGGGAGGCGCGCCTGTTGCCCCCCCCCCCTGGATCCGCCACTGAGTATCCCAATACAACCCAACTAATTTATAATAATATAATCCTTGGTCTGGATATATCGGTGACTGAATGACGCATTAATGACACGATTTGCTAAATCAGCGTTGGCTAGTTGTGATATTGCATTACATAGAAAACACGAGACGATGACCTTGTGTTGGTTTGATGTTGGCCCATCGTCTACGACGCTGGCCCAACATCAAACCAGCACAGGTTCGACGTATCGTGTTTGCCGCACGAGTATGTAGCGTTTGTACCTGTATGCTCAATAACCAGATAACCACAATGATGTGTTGTCGTGCGGCATCGTGAGGGCTTAAAGGGTTAACCCTTTAAACCCTCACGATGCATTAAAGCATCATTTCACATCCCTCAAAACAGACTTAATTTTCCTACAACAAAGGGTTTTAGAACGAAAATGTCCATGCAATTTGTTTACCAATGCATGGCAATTTTCTTCAATTTTTTTTTCACCCACTTCAAGTCATCTTCATTCACTACAAGTCGTGAATTGCGACAGCAATTCGCGGCTTGTAGAGGATGGAGATGACAGTGGTAAACTCAGGCTTGAAAGGGTTTTAATCAGGATTACAATTTTTATGACTAGTTTTTATCATAATCCAAAAATGATTCTTCAGAGTGAAATAAGTATTTTTTGCAAATGTTTGGTCTTAAATTAAAACAACTATGAATATTTTTCACCCACTCGAAATTGTGGGTAACATCAGCAGGACACAACTTCAAGTGTGTGATGAAAAATTGCTTTTTCAATTCTTGCTTAAAGAGTTTAAAGAGCTCTTCGATATGGAAGCTAGTCTGGTAAAAAAGCAGACCATCAAAGATTTTTTAAACCCCACTTATTTATCACTAGTTTTTTCTTTGTATGAATTGTTGCCAGCCTAAAATTATTACTTGATATTACTTCATATTAGTGGTAGTAGTAGTTTTTATTTGATAGGCCAATGGCCCTTTAAAAATATTCAACAACAATATAATTATAACTTTTCAACAATATTACCATACAAATATTCATGTCTTCTTTTAAACGCTTGGAGAATAAAAAGGCTCAAGCTTCGAATAATTTCGGGTTCATCGCATGACATTAATCGTACAAAAGTGTGATTGTTTGTTTGGTGGGCTGTCAAATGGTCCTAAATATTTTAATCGTATATCATGAAATACAGGACATTGTAATAAAAAGTGCACCTCATCTTCTTCATACTCAGTGCAGAGTGGACATACAAATTGTGCGTGGTTATCGAATATATTTCTATGTGCAAAAATGTACAAAAAGTATTATGTTTTGTCAGATCATAGAGCATGAATTCTGCCGTGCCTTGTAAAGTAAGCAGATACCGCCTTTTGGTTTTGCACAGCAGAATTGTTGACATATTACTATTAGCATGCTATTATTACACTATTCTGCGTTGTTTTACTTGCTGTATGTTTTCCCAGACGACAGAAGCTGTTTCTCTGGTTATATAACATGGTGACCCTTGTCATGTCAAATACGTTTTACACCAAATAAAATATACTCAAATAAATCAAAATTAAAAATACGATTCAGGATATGTGTTATACATGTTATAAATGGAAGTAGTTATTGTCATTAGTAGTTAGAAAATGAATTAGTAGTTCTAGCTTCAAATGACGCAAAATACTAGGTGCAAATTCAGGAGGATAAGCGTCAACCCTTTCAAGCCTGAATTTACCATTGTCATCTTCATCCACTACAAGCCGCGAATTGCTGTCGCAATTCTCGACTTGTAGTGGATGAAGATGATTTGAAGTGAGTGAAAAATTAAAGAAAATTGTCATGTATTGGCATACCAGTTTTTTTGAAAATTTTCGTTCTAAAAAATTCAGGAGGATAAGAGTTGATACGTGTGAGTTATAGCTCCATTATTATGTCATCTCGAATACTAGGTGAATGTAGATGGTTGAAGTATAAGCAACTTAAACCAAGGGTAAAACCTCTTTTTAATGTAAATATGCTGATTTACATGAAAAAATATATTTGTGTAGGCGTACTAGAATTTGTGTACTATAATGTGTATTGAATAACATATATTTTAAGTTTATTTGCCTGATTTTGGGCAGATGAAAACTCACATGTGCATAGCTTGATAACCACAGGGGGGGGGGGGATGTCAACAAGTCTGATTTTTCCGTCTTAAAATTCATTCTGGGATTCAATTGGTGTTGTTCTGCTATATTATGCAATCGGGGATGGTTTTTGCCAATCTGCTTAAGGTTGAAAACAACCGAATTAAATAACTGATAAAAATAATTTTTTATCGTAAAAAAATAATGCTTTCAGGGTGAATAAATGTATACGCCACCATAACAGTTTGTGTGTATATATTCACCCGTGTGATTTTTTCACCCCCTCCCCCCCTGAAAATAAACATCCATTCCCTAGTCTGTTAAACAATGTTATTACTAATTGCATCTATATTGCATCTATATTGCATCTATATGTGAAATAGACAGTGTCCTGCGATGCGCATACACTGCCCAAGGGGCACACGACGTTTTTGCGACGTTGAATCAACGTAAGTGACTTTGATTCAACGTCGCAACAGCGTCGTGTGCCCAATGGGTAGCCTTCTAGGACCTATGTCTCCACGTGAGCATCTATCAGGCGGCAATGACATATTGGCCAAGTCGTCTACATGTCTGGAATTGACCAGGGACACTCAGGGCGTCCAGGACGTAAACTAATGTATCTGGAACAAAACAACAAGTGGAAACACATCTTTCACTGTCTTGTAAGGCGTATTTCAGGTTATTTTCCAGTAGTCATGCTAGTACATGTACATGCGTGTAATGTGGCTAGACTAGAGAAATGCACCTCTTCTACAGAAGTGACAAGCGAGGCATGTACATACTGTACATTAAGGGTCATCTCGTCCCGGCCGGAACTCGGCTAGAGTCCATTTCGGAGTCTCGGACAATCCGTCTACTCTGTAGCAATGCCCGCGGTGGATCTCTCCACCGCTGGCTACCATGGCAACGCAATTAACAAGAAATTGCCGTGTTGGTGCCTGTGGCGCTAAAGGACTGACATGACAGCGGCGACGGTAGGGGTCAAACCCGGGGGTGCGGGGAGCTGGGAGTAGGTGAGAGGAGGGGGGACCCAGAAGACACGAGACATTCGCCCATTGCTGGGTCAATGGTGGGCCAGCGTCTACGACGCTGGCCCAACATTGCACCATCAATGGGTTGATGATCTTTGTTAGCAAGGGACGGTGTAGCCGACTGACCGTAGATATATAATACGGTGGACCAACGGTGGTTCAATGCTGGGAGAGTGTCTCTGAGGTTAGCCCGATACAGAAACAATGCTGGCAAATTCTAACTGGACACTGTTCACTCGAACAAGACCGGGAACATAAGTCACCCCCTTGGAGTTGAAAAGGTGTATCTCCCACGTCACAAAGTGGCAGATCGACCTTTTCAACACGAAGGGGGCGATATGTATTGTACTGGTGATGTTTTTTTTTCAGGTATTTATCATCTTAATCGTATTGAATGATTATTCTAATGTTATAGGCCTACTCTTCTACAAGATGCTCTGTTAGGTTTTAGCATGTTGCCAAATCCGAAAAAACAACAACAAAGAGAAGTGAAATTGCCCAAGGTCTATCCCACATGTCCTTTAATTGAATCAAACGTTTTTCATCAATATAACCGTTTTACAGTAAAGACGGAGATCAATGAAGGAGTTGAGAACAAAAAATATGATCTAAAGTTCTGAAACCATTTTTTTCTGACGCAATCTTTTTCATATCGTTACAACGTCTAGTCTGATACTGACTACAGCTGCGAATATTTGGATCAATAGGTTGTTATTGTAATTTTACGATAATAGTTCAGATCGTTTAGATCTACCTTTCGATATGATGGGTGTTTATCCCAGTTACACCATTGCACTGCGACGCTGCATGGTCCAACATAAACCAACTTCAGGTCAATGCCTCATGTTTGCTGGGCAGGTATGCCACTTACTTTTGAATCAATTGTTTTCAGTAAACCCATTTCGTCGCTCCCATGATAATCCCCGGTCCCAGATTATCAAGAAAACTAGATATAAGTTTTTTGTTATAGAAGATTTCCGCTAAGCTAATGTCTTGATACAAATTTACAATTCGTCCAATGAGACAATCACGGTTAGAACCAAATACCTCCCAATATACTAGACAAATACATAACCGACAATACAGCCCTACTGGAAAGAAGAGCTGGAACCAAACTAGAATCACATTCACATCGATAAACTATGCGACGAAAATGTAGAACAAAATTGAAGATGTTAATTTCTGTCAAATTCAAGGTTTTGTAAATTACACCAGTATTATATCTACAGACTATATCAGCTTTAAGCTCTCATATATTCGAAAGATGCCATGCGGTGCATATAAATGCAGCAAATGTGGTTGACTGGTTAACCCTTTGCCTGCTAGTCACGACAATAGTCGTTTTTAATCTTTTTTTTCAGATTAAATAACTATTATTGGGAATAAAATTACTGTTCAAACATCACGATTTGTAATTTTGTTGTCTCAAATTTATCAAATATGAGTAATTTTCAACCACTTGAGGTTGTAGCTCGCGGTAGCGAGACACAACCTCAAGTGGTTGAAAATTTAAATAAAATAACTTAGCAGGATAAGGGATAAATTAAATGGGAAATTGAGCTAGTACTTCTAGCTTCAGGAACTCTAATTTGGATGGAACCTACCGCTGAACAACGCACCACTTAAAAGGTCAAATGACTTCACCGCTAAAATAGCGCAGGCGAATTTTGCCTCGGCTACCGTATATATTATGAAACAGGGCGATAATTCAGGAAGTTGACCTTTGAGGGGGACCACAGGTGATGACCGGACATTTGTTATTCATAAACATCGAGCTGCTATCATTGTACATCACATCCCACAGTGATCCCCCACCCAACCATTTCTCTATTCATAAACATTACCATGGCTTAATGCCCACTGCCAGACTGGCGACACTGGCACAGCGCTGGTTCTTAGTCAGGCCCACGCCATCGGCCTCACTAAGAGCCAGCGCTTGCTCTTATTGTTGTAGCTAAGAGCCAGCGCTGTCTAACGTCTGTGGAGATCGGCTGACGCTCGTGTGTCAACCCTAGATTGGTATCTTCCCACCAGAGCATGCTCTATATCCAGCGTTGCAGGAACACTAGAACTCTAGAACATTTCCCTTTTACCAATGTTATTATATTTATAGACATAGCATACTATTTGCGATTGTCATTGATTGTGTAGATTGGAGTATGATATTTGTATTCAAACCAGCTGGGTGAATAAATGTTTGATTACAACTCAGATGTCACTGCATCTGTGTCCAACAAAATAGATCTAGTGCTTATATATTCTTGTTATATATACTGACCCATGCAGCCTCCCTATGACCGATCTCATCTATCGGTGGTGTACACAACGCCCTGTCTGGTTGGCGATCATGAAGGATTTTGTCTCGTGTTTGCTCAGTGGTCCCAAAGCAAACAAAATAAGCACCTGTGCCCACGAGGTGATAACAAACGGGAAAAATAACCAGACAAATGCATTCGACTTGAGTCATAAATCAATATTATCCAATCATTTTGTCTCATTATCTCATTTTCCTCTGCAAACTGCATTGGCACAACGTCGGCTTACTATTTGGCATACCTTGCAGTTATGCACCACCCAGGTGATAACACTGTTTTTCCGTGAAAACATAACTCCTCTGCCAGAAAATGTTTGTTGCCAGATTTGACTCAAACATTACCTGTTCTGAGTTGATTAATGGAGAAGCAGTTAACTGAACAATTGTTCTAAGTCTTGCCCGGGTGTCCCAACAGTCACCACATACTTCAGGCTTCCACAAAGTATATCATTGTATGTTTATTACCATGATTTGTATGTTTATTTGATTCCATGATTTGAGGGAGGCGGCTCAACCTTTTATCTGCTAATGACATATGTGCACATCGTCATATATTCGCCAGTGACCTAAACTATAAATGTGATTAATTTAATAAAAAAAACACCACTTAATAATCAACTCAGGACGTTTGGAGATTAGATTTAATTTCACATAATTAGATAATTTTCATTCAATTTTCACAACATAACGGAACACATGGGTAGCATTCGTATTTCGGTAAAATGGTCAAGAACCCAGAAAACACGAACACCAGAGCCAATGCTGTTTTATTGTTGGGCCAATGTCGCAGACGGTGGGCCAACATTAAAAAAACATTGGTCCCATGTGTGTTGTTTGCTGGGAACAAGTTTGGTCCGATTAGCACTGGATCTTATGGATCAGATTAGCCTTTTTGCAACAGGCCCAAAACATTCGTACCTAGTATGTTCATATGCTCGCTCGCTCGGGAAGCTTCATATTGTTAATTAAGTAGGCATTGAACGAGTGCGGTATAACTCACGTTGGCCACAGCCCGTGTACATTCGTATGAACGTGAGTACAATCAGCTACATGCCGCGTACATTTACATGAGCGTGAGTACAGTCAGCTACAGACAGTGTACATTTACATATACGTGAGTACAGTCAGCCATTGACCTCGTACATGCATATAAACGTTAGTACAGTCAGTCATGGGCTATGTACATTTACATGAACGTGGGTACAGTCAGCCATGGGCTGTGTACATTTACATCTACGTGAGTACAGTTAGCCGTGGACCCCGTACATTTATATAAACGTGAGTACAATAAACTACAGGCAGTGTACATTCCCATAAACATGAGTGCAGTTAGCCATATGCGGTGTACATTGAAATGAGCGTGAGTACTGTCAGTCATATGTTGTGTACATTCAACAGAACGAGAGTACAGTTAGAGTGCGCCACAGGCAGTGTACATTTACATAAAAGTGAGTACAGTCAGCCACATGATGTGTACATTTACACGAACGTGAGTACAGTCAGCCACATGATGTGTACATATACACGAACACGAGTACAGTCAGCCACATGATGTGTACATTTACACGAACACGAGTACAGTCAGCCACATGATGTGTACATATACACGAACATGAGTACAGTCAGCCACATGATGTGTACATATACACGAACACGAGTACAGTCAGCCACATGATGTGTACATTTACACGAACACGAGTACAGTCAGCCACCTGCTGTGTACATTCATATGAACATGAGTACAGTCAGCCACATGATGTGTACATATACACGAACACGAGTACAGTCAGCCACATGATGTGTACATTTACACGAACACGAGTACAGTCAGCCACCTGCTGTGTACATCCATATGAACATGAGTACAGTCAGCCACATGATGTGTACATATACACGAACACGAGTACAGTCAGCCACATGATGTGTACATTTACACGAACACGAGTACAGTCAGCCACCTGCTGTGTACATTCATATGAACATGAGTACAGTCAGCCACATGATGTGTACATATACACGAACACGAGTACAGTCAGCCACATGATGTGTACATTTACACGAACACGAGTACAGTCAGCCACCTGCTGTGTACATTCATATGAACATGAGTACAATCAGCCACAAGGAGTGTACATTTACATGAACGTGAGTACAGTCAGCTAGGCCTACATGATGTGTACATTCACATGAAAGTGAGTGAGTACAGTCAGCTACAGGCAGTGTGCATTCACACGAATCTGAGTACAGTCAGCCACATGATGTGTACATTCACATGAACGTGGGTACAGTCAGCCACATGTCGCGTACATTTACATGAACGTGAGTACAATCAGCCACATGATGTGTACATTCACATGAACAGTCAGCCATAGGTTGTGTACATCACATTCCGTGAGAACATCACCATCGTCTCACACTAATCCACTTGTCTATCGAACTTTAACATCACCTTCTAATTGCTGTGAAATCAATCCCGGGGCGCCATCCGTTCTGAAGTTTGTTTTATTTGTTTCCTTGCCCTATCAAGGAGGTTATCTATATAACATCCTTGTCCCTTTATCAGTGTTTATAGTGTATACTTCATGTGCTGATCGATGTTTGTTAAAAGCTATGTGCGCGCATGCACGTGTAAAGCCAAGCAAAGTGTAAAAAGGCAGATTAAGGATGCCTTTGTCAGATACACTTTATTGCAGAGGTCAACAGCAGCTCACCGTTGCATGGCAGCATAATATTACTAAACTAGTTCATTGGACAATAAATTTATTTTAAGACTTGGTTGTCAAAAAGTCTAAACTCCCCTAGTGCATTAACAGTTGCTTTTTATTGTTAAAATATGATTAAACTGAAGTATTTTAACAATTACAGCTAAAATTACATAAATGTTGATACATCTAGCTAATTTTAACTTTGTGACTAACATGATTGAAGCTAGGTGATGGGCTTGTGTCTTTAAGCTTCAGGAGCAGGCAGTTCAGCTATGATTTTTTGTTTCTTGCGCGGAAACAAGAGACTAAATTGCGCACTTTTCTGTCAGCGTTTCGCAATCAGTAATGTTGATGTTGTATCTCCACCCACTATCACACAGCACAACACTAGAGGTGCTGCGGCGCCAATCTGGCCATCCGGCATGAGTGGGAGGACATTCAGTGTTGGCACAATGCTGAGCCAGCGTTTTCAACGCTGGCTCAGCATTGTGCCGACACTGGGCATCAAATCAACGTCTTGTCTAGACGGAGGGCGTATCCACAAGCGCATGCAGACATATAAACTTGTGCTCTTCATCTATGGCATGTTTACGGCGAGCAAGGAGGAGAAAAATGATGATCTATAAGACACCAGATAAGACACGCATCTTACACGGAAATCACGGCTCCGGGAATAGACTGTGTGTCATTTTACACGGACCAAGGTAGCGGGAGCCCCTCTCCACACACGGATCACCACTCAGAGATCCCAGAGTGCCGGTCCGCATTTATGGTATTCGTGACGCGCCTCAGCGCTATTTACTTGGTCCCCTTATCTACCTTCAGTTAGGTCGCTTCCAGGAATCCTACAATTGGTATACCTTTTTTAATGACGGGTTTGTAATCCTGAGCAATGTGGTTGCGGACTGTAAAATTTAATTTTCTGCGATCTAATGCTTGTACATTTTCAATAATTATATTTCAATGTTTCAATAACATTTATAAATAGCTGTTTAATTAATGCTAACGAAACGATAGCACTGGCATCATGCCTCAATGGTGTAACCAACAACTTACACTTATTCAAAATAGTTTCAAGTTTCTAAATTAGTTAAATCTGATTAAAACCATTAACTATAATGATAAATCAATCGTTTCAAACTGGTATTCTCTTCGGTAAATTAAAAATAGTTTTAAAAGCGGTGACCCTTATCTCATGAAAAAGTATGGGTCTATATCTCTCTATATCTCTTCAGCATAAAATAGTTGGAATTTTAATTAATTTTTATATCAAATGAATGATAATTTTACTCTGAATAACTTATTTTACGACGAACGATATGGATTTCGTAAATATCGCTAGACCGAATAAGCAGCTCTAAGTGTTGTTGATACTATTATAAATCTATGGATAAAGCGGAATACATCTTTTGCTGTCTACCTAGATTTGCCGAAAGCGTTCAATACTCTTAATTACATATTATTAGATAAACTAAAATTTAGCGGTATTAGAGGAATGTCTATAAATTTAATAAAACATTATTTATCAAACAGAAAACATTATGTGAAAATTGAACGTGTTAGATCATCTTATAATGTTATTTTGTTATTTATCATCTACATATATGATCTTCAAAACGCCAGGCATTTATTTAATCATATAATCAACGCCGATAAAACAACTCTTATCGATTTTTATGCCAAAGATAATACTAAACTAAATATTACCCTATTAAATGATGAATTAGGAAAAATCAGTTAGGGCCTACTGGTTAACCAGCTGTCCCTCACAGTTCATGTTATTTTATCAACGACAAAAACAATTCCAAAAATAAAAATAAACAATACAATAATAGAATGTGTGGATGAGTTTAATTAACCAGGACTCATTTTAAATAAAAAAACTAGAAGAGTCTAGTTTTTTTGTAAAAAAAACTGGATATATCTCCCCTCCAGCAGCGTAACCATAAAGGTTGATAGCTATTAGATGTTGTGTCAATGGCTTTTGTAATTAATGTTACTAAATAGCTCCTCTGGACAGTAGACAGGTAGAGATTATGTATTTTGATGTGGTGGAACCCGTTTTTTATATCTACAACATCTTCCCCTGCAAGGTTCGCTACTCCTGAGACCCCGCTGTGTCAAGACTTGCTGCCGGGAAGAGATCTACAGTAACTAAATCGTTTTTAGGCTCAATTAGTTGGGCAACAGTTTTAATATCTTCGCGGTCAGTAGGCCTACTTCATGCTGGCTGTAATACCCCACGATGCTTTGAACAAAAACTGGGTTAATGTTGGCCCGCTGTCTGTGACGCTGGCCCACATGCAGCGTGGCTTCAAACACGACACGGTAACCCAATACTGGGCTAATGTTGGCTTAGCGTCGTAGACGGTGGTCCAACAATAGCCCGACATTGGGTCAACGTCTCGTGTTTGACCGCCTGCATGATAGACCGAGAGAACAGAACGCACAGACACAAAACTAATGTGACATAAAAATTAGCGGTGAGAAGTAAACCTATATGTCTCCCCTTCTGTGTACAGAGGGGAGACATAATTAGAATGGAAATTGCATGTTAATAAAGTAGGGGATACAATATCACAGACAATAATATAATAGGGGTAATTAATACTATAGCAAATCAAGTACCGCGGACTATGGGGGTAATTATAAATTCGAATTAATTCGAATTATTGACTGGTTTGACACGCATACATCTTATTGGGATATATTTCCACAGAAAGGTTAGTGGTTGGAAGCCGGAAGTTGAACTGGTATGTCAGGTTACCGTATCGTACAATACAGAGCACTATTGATGTTATGTTTATCCTTCGAATTATATCTTCATTTACGGATCATTACTGCTTTGCAACGCCAAAAGGCAGTATCTGCTTACTTGTAAAGTAAGCAGATACTCCCTTTTGACTTTGCATGGCAGTTTAGACATATCAATATAAATTGAATTCATTACCACGATTACAGTGGCTACAGGGTTAAAGGTCAAACCTTAGCAAAGTGAGGCAGTATCATCCATCGCAATGATTATGACATATATAGCAAAAACATTGACAACAAGAAAGTAACAGCCAGCGCCGCCCCAGCATCATTAAACAGACTATCTGACCTGTCCAGTATCCAGTGTTCCTGGATTGTGGCTGTCAAAAGGCAGTATCTGCTTACTTTACAAGTAAGCACATAGTGCCTTTTGGCATTGCAGATCAGTATAGATGTGTTGTAATTGTTCATAAACAGTGTTGCTTTATACAGCTATGACTAAGTAAATCTCTCTAATCATGGGCCAGGAGAGAAGATAACATATCCACCATGAAGGAACGTGAAAATTGCCTTCTGTCAAGAAAAACGGCGTATCTCAACGTGACGAGAGAGAGCCTGGCGATCACGGCGTTGTTTGTCCGTGAATTTTATCTGTGAGTGGATAATCTGTGATCTTATTTAGATAAGGGAAGCTTGCCACGGACCCCCTGATGTCTCTTTCATCAAACTAATCCCTTTATCGGGATCTGTTTTCCTTCGGCAGCGCGGCCGCAAAAGGCTGTTGGAAACGGGCAAGACACTTTGCAAGCAAACCCCAAGCGCAGCAACAGACACAAAACATCGACTGCGCATTGGGCCAACGGCGCGCGCCGTTGGTCCAATGCGCAGACGATGTTTTTCTGTTTGATTGGTATTTTTTCTTTGTTCTTCTCCCATTAACAGGATGAGAGCAAAACAACAATTATGAAGATCAAGCATCTCTTATCAATGGTCGGCCTGGAATCTATCGTCAGAAAGAGCAACAGGCTCGATCCAAGGCGATCAATAAGGATTGTTTCAGCTGTCATGGCGTCTGTGCGATGACCTTCAAGACTGCCATAATAACCGTCACATCTTGACAAATGGGGCTGAACCTCACTATATCAAATACAATGGAATCATTCATCATTAGCTTTATTTTCCTTTTCACCAAATTGACAACACATCTCACTAAAATGTGACACGGCCACTCTAATTGACATATATCAATCACCCAGACCAAGTATTGCTCGCTCGTTGATTTGCTCGTTCGTTCGCTCGTTCATTCGTTCGTTTTTTGTGTGTGTGCATTTGGTCGTTCGTTCTTTCGCTCATTCGTTCGTAAAATAATATTTACAATTTTTTTTAAAGAACTTTCCGAATAATTATGTCTATTACTTTTTCCTCAATTTTTTCTCTCCTCTTGTTGGGTCTTTTCAATCATATTTCGGTCAATTCTTGAATTTTCGAAATGTGCTCGTGATACTTGTCTTTTAATTACCATATTCCGCAATGTTTTATTAATATATCCTGATAGAAAGCTTTTCGCAATGCTCGTTAACCCAATAAGACCAGCATAATACATTATTATTATTATTAGAATATTTTATGTACCTGACATATCATCAATATTACCGGAACATATATATTGTGCGAGTTGATGGGAGAAGGTTTTTTGCTATGCCTCCTGCAACAAGGTTGATTCTATATAAGCAATAATTATAATGTTGTTGTGGGGCATAAGCCTTGGATTTTCCGTACTTACTAAGTTATTTAAATTTACTTTGTGTTATTTACATTAATATTGTACTATTGTATTATTATTATATTATTTAATAATATTGTATACGGACGGCGGTGTACTTTGACTTAGTGTATGCTATGGGCGGCGTTTATGAATGCATGGGCTTGGATATTCCATACCCATAATAATAACTATATGTAGTTATTTTAATCCAGTTTTCAATGACATTTTGGCGCAGGAAACATACATCATGTATAGTATCATTGACACTTCAACTTTCTTTTAGATGTAATTATCATGTACTGTATAGCTTATGCCTTCTATTCCCGATGTCAAACGTAGTAAGGCTGCTGGTCAACTGTATTTGACATCTATAGTTCTTTATTTACAATTCCATTTTTGTACAATTATTATACATACTTGTGTAGCCTACATAAAGCCTAATAAATAATAATTAGAAATTTCGTTCCTTCGTTTTAGCGCTATTTGTCAGATGAGAGAAGTTATACCAATGATAGCGGGGTGCGGACTATTCCGCGATCAACAACAGCAGCCAACGTGTGGCATGTGCCACTTAAATGAGAATCCTCCCATAAACGTTTCACTCGTAAAATATTCGATATTGTGGGGAGCAGTCATGTAGAGCGGCAGGGTTAGAGTTTCGCATTAGTCCATGTTAGTCTGGAGGCCGTGAAACAATAAGCCTGATTCATTCATTCATTCATTCATTCATTCATTCATTCATTCATTCATTCATTCATTCATTCATTCATTCATTCATTCATTCATTCATTCATTCATTCATTCATTCATTCATTCTTTTATTCTTTTATTCATTCATTCATCCATTCATCCATTCATTCATTCATACATTCATTCATGCATTCATTCATTCATTTATTCGTTCATTTATTCGTTCATTCATTCAAAATTAAAATCAGTTATTCATACATTTATTCATTCATTAACTCATTATCCGGTTATATTCTACAATCTACATTATATAGATTACTTTCTGAACATTCAATTATATGTTTCATTGCGTCATATGTCTTAAGGCTTCGTATTGTGTCGTCGGACTCACTCACTCACTCACTCACTCACTCACTCACTCACTCACTCACTCACTCACTCACTCACTCACTCACTCACTCACTCACTCACTCACTCACTCACTCACTCACTCACTCACTCACTCACTCACTCACTCACTCACTCACTCACTCACTCACTCACTCACTCACTCACTCACTCACTCACTCACTCACTCACTCACTCACTCACTCACTCACTCACTCACTCACTCACTCACTCACTCACTCACTCACTCACTCACTCACTCACTCACTCACTCACTCACTCACTCACTCACTCACTCACTCACTCACTCACTCACTCACTCACTCACTCACTCACTCACTCACTCACTCACTCACTCACTCACTCACTCACTCACTCACTCACTCACTCACTCACTCACTCACTCACTCACTCACCCACCCACCCACCCACCCACCCACTCACTCACTCACTCACTCACTCACTCACTCACTCACTCACTCACTCACTCACTCACTCACTCACTCACTCACTCACTCACTCACTCACTCACTCACTCACTCACTCACTCACTCACTCATCCACCATCCACCCACCATCCACCCACCACATGCCTACCCGGCTAGACCAGACCAGTCATATTGGGCCAGTTCCAGATGACGTTGGGCCGCCCATGTGTTCACTGGGTCAGTGTCCTCACGAGGGAGATGATCAGGATGTTAATATGGCGTGAAGGCAAGCATACGGATGGCAGGCCCCACCAGCCCGGCCCTGCAAACACCGGGTGCAGACATCACAGCCGGATTACAGACACGGATCACATCGTCTCCGCGGATTAGACCGGGATCACATCTTCCCGCACTATTTCTCACGCTTCATTGGTTTGACAGTGTGTCTCCAGACGCTGCACCGGGATCTCAGCTCGCGGTGCCGGCAGTCCGGAAGACGACGTAGACCACCTTCACCGCATCACCAGGCTCTCCAGCCATCGATCCGACGTGGCTTTTTTGGCAAATTTACTGCTAATGACAAAGGGTGGATTAGCGCAGAAAAAAGCGCAGTCCGGACAGCCAGGATCTGTCACTGTTGCCGGGCGAGCCAACATCTTCAGCTACAAACCTCGGTCTTGGTTGAATACTCATCGGTCACAGCCCTGTTCATTTGCTTATAAACCCATCTTGTGCTCCACAACATGCTAACCAGTGGGACCCGTTTAGTTTGTTTATACTTGCAGGCGAGGGCCCTGGTGTTGTAGAATGAATGAATGAATGAATGAATAAATGGGGTTTAATGCCACCTTTGCGCACATAGGCTAAACTGGGTCAGGAGAGCCTCCTGAGGATGGTGGAAGAAATGAGATGACACTACCCTCCAGACACAGGATTTGAAATTCAAGCCCTGGAGGTTTGAGGCCGAACACGCTACATCTCAGTCACGGAGGCTCCCCACAATATTGAATCTTTATGAGCGTGAAACCGCCCACCTAGCAAACACGAGACGTTGACCCAATGTTGGTTTAATGCTGGTACAAAGCTGGCCAGTAAGCAGTAACTGGCCAGTAAGCAGTAACAGTGAGCCAGCATGGTGTCAACGTCTCGTGCATGTCGTCTGGATGATGCTTGTCATGCCGGAGATAACAGGTTCGTCACCCACTCCTGAACATCCAGTATTATGAGGTGCCTTCGTGAACAGGGGTAGGCCGTAGCGTGCTCGATCTCAGACCTCCAGGGCTCAGGTTTTGAATGTGTCTGGGAGGCAGTGTCATCTCATTCCACCTATAAATTCCTTGATCTCACCATCCTCAGGAAGTTCTCCTGGACCAACCTAAGAGTTTACGTGCTACTATATATTTGCAGTCCGCGAAAAGGCATATTCAGTTAAATATGTGGTGCAGATTTTTATCAAATCATAGTTAGGAAACGTCACAATTTAAATGTCGCCGTTTACAGCGATTTTGAACCGTACGTGTGAGCCTCTTATGTATAAATTTGAATGTCGGAGACTTCAGCCAAATTAGATTTTTCTAGGTGAGAATGCACCAACAAATGCCCCTGATGTTCGAGTCACACCCGAGGACATCGGAGCGCTATGCACGTCCCTGCGAACACGAGATGTTAATCCAATGTTGGTTTATTGTCGGTCCGACGTCGCAGACGGTGGACCAACATTAAACCAACAATGGATTAACATCTCGTGTTTGCTGGGATAGTCATATGCAACAAATTGAAAGGAGAGTTGTGTTTTGGACAGTTCTAGTGTCCTCCTAACAGCCGGTGCAAAGAGGGCAGTTCACAAACAATAGCAATATAGATTAGTCCACCGTTAGCTCCGCTTCTTCGACCAAAATAAAATTTCGTTGCCTCAGCATTCGGCTAACGTTGGGACAACGTTCGATAACAAGTAGTGACTTGCAACAGTTCCTTCTTAATATGTGAAACGCAACCTTTGTGCGGAGAAGAATGAGAATTCATATGCTTAAACAGCATGGCAGCCATCTTGGATTTATGGTAATAAGGAAAGGACTGATATTATTCCTGATGATCTGTATTGGTTACTCGTATCTTAAAACCTGGGTAGGAACACCTCGAATATTTTGTATCTGCAAAACTGATGAACTGTCGTACACATCTCGCTTTTCGAAAGATTGGTGTGCTATACCGAGGATATGGCTCGGCAATCCCGACACTATGAACCAGCGCAGATGGAATTAGACACGTTATAGTTATGTTTATCTTTCGATATAAAATAACGCAATACTGGATTGAGGGATAATGGCGGGGATAAGTCGGTGATGTGTTTGTCGTCGTGTGGTCGTGTCTGTCGTGGCGTGGTCGTAAAGATGGCGTGTGTGTCGTGAAGACTTGGGCGTTCAGGCATGGATGCCTTGTCATGAGTAGCAGTCGTTAGGGATGATTTGTCACGGGGCAGGACGCACCCAGCAAACACGAGGCATTGAACCAATGTTGGGTGACTGCTGGCCCGCCGTCTACGACGTCGGCTCAGCATTGACCCAACATTGGTTCAATGTCTCGTGTTTGCTGGGCATGATACAGCACCAATTGTGGCTCCACGCCGGGCAAACATTGAGGTATTGTGAGAGATGAGATGAGAGGACGAGCCAAGCTCTTATAGTGCAGTAAAAGTAGTGGTTCAACCTGGAATAAATTGTTAACAGAGGTATTTTTGGTGTTTATGTCTCAGAGGGGCCTGCTGAACAAATTCTGAGCAGCAACCACCTGGCAACCATTTTGATCATTTGCTAATTAGCATAATTAGCCTAATTTGCATAAATTATTAGGAAAAAATGGAAAATGCCATAAATTTTGTAATAATCAACTTAGAAAGTTAATTTTTTGTCTAGACCCATGTTTTCTACCCCGTAGAGTTCGAATAAGTCGGTATTTAATCTTCTATACCTTTCTAATTAGCATAAATTAGCATAAATTTCCATAATTTATCATAAAATTGCTAAAAAAAATCGTAATTTAATAAATATTTCACTTCAAATGTTGATTTTGTTGTCTGAACCGATATTTCTCACTCGTTTGAATTATGTAAAAATAATTTGAATACCCTGATTAGCATAAATTAGCATTTTGATCATATGCTAATTAGCATAATTAGCCTAATTTGCATTATTAATTGTGAAAAACTTGAAAATACTTTAACTTTTGAAATAATAAACTTAGAAGGCTAATATTTGTATCTACATCCATGTTTTCTACCCCGTAGAATTCGAATAAGTCTGTATTGAATACTCCAGACCTACCTAATTAGCATAAATTAGCATACATTCACATAATTAATCATGAAATTGCTAAAAAATAGATAATTTATTAAATTGCTCACTTCAAATATTGTTTATGTTGTCTGCACCTATATTTCATACCCGCTTGAATTCTGTGAAAAGTTTTTTAAATACATTGGAACTGTCTAATTAGCATGGATTAGCATTTTAATCATATGCTATTTAGCATAATCAGCCTAATTTGCATAAATTATTAGTGAAAACTTGAAAATGCTATAACTTTTGAAATAATTAACTTAGAAAGTTATTTTTTGTGTCTACTCTCATGTTTTTTACCACGTATAATTCGAATAAGCAGATAAGTCGGTATTGAATACTAGACCTTTCTAATTAACATAATTAGCATAAATTTTCATAATTAATCATGAAATTGCTAAAAAAAATATAATTTATTAAATATTTCACTTCAAATGTTGATTTTGTTGTCTGGGTCGATATTTCTGAACTGCTTAAATTCTGTAAAAAAATATTTTGAATACCCTGGAGCCGTCTGATTAGCAAAAATGAGCATTTTCATTATGCTAATTAGCATAATTAGCCTAATTTGCATTATAAATTATGGAAAACTTAGAAAGGTAATATTTGTGTCTACATCCATGTTTTCCATAAATTTGCATAATTAATCATGAAATTGCCAAATAAACGATCATTTATCAAATAGTTCACTTCATTTGTTCCACGTTCACTTGGAAAGGTTTATAAGCCTACAGCCATGTATTCCATCCCGCTAAGTTCGTTTACGTTCATGATGAACTTCTCAAGGTATTTTAACCTTATATGGCATCAGCTGAACAAATTCTGAGCAGTAGGCTCATAATTCGCCTAATTTGTACAATTAATTAGGAAAAACTTGAAAGTGCTGTAAAATTAGAAATTCTGAGCAGCAGGTTCCTTGTATCAATCCGATATACCAATTAGCGGAATGTTTCTAATTTGCATAATTCATAAAGAACAACTTGAAAAAGTCCTAACTTTGCTAATTTGCTAACTCGTCCACCCCGTATAATACACAATCAAGTTTATATTAAATACTCTTGATGTTAAATAATCTTTCTAATTAGTATACATGTGCCAAATTAATACATTGTGCATAATGAAGACATTGTGCATAATTAAGACATTGTTAACAATTCTATAATATTTTAAATAAATTCACATTAAATGTTGATTTTGCTGTCTTGACCTATATTTATCACTCCGCTAAATTCCTTCAAAGTAATCTTAAATACCCTGGATCTGTCTAATTATAATAAACTAGCTTTAACCCATGCTCCGCACGGGCAAAGCTAGTAAGTAGGCCTCACTGACATAATTGGAACAATGCAGCCTGTGCACAAGTAGTAGTAGCAAATTATTGCTTTACGTCACTTTTCGACACAAATGGTCATTTAAATGGCATTGTAATAAGATAAAAACGTTGTAGTAAATTGATGAAATGTATGATGTACATATGATAAGGTGATGGTGTGGGTGATAGCGCATGGAGGGTTATTGAGAGCGTTTTCCTTCGCACGCCCGATAAGTGGTTCTGGGCATGTCTAGGGGAGCTACTCCCAGACATGCCCAGACAGCCAGAGACTTGGGTTTCGCTATGCAATTTAATGCTGAAACTCTGTGGCATTTCGCACAGCTTCGCTATCCTCGAGTCGGATAATCCCCGGAGTAACAATAGCAAGGGTAACTCTATTCATCCTACTTGAGAGACCTCATGTCAATTATACCGGTTATTTAAGGCTACCACAGCTTACACAAGTGCCTGCATTGATGCGGGTGCTGCATTGGCTCCGCTGTTGAGCAGAGAAACAAGGGTACGACACTGGCAATCCGTCCTAAGATTATGGCCAGATACGAGGATGCTGCAGTTTCCTTGGATGATTGCTGTAGACTAGTGCTTCCATACCATGCCGTACAGCATGCAACAGACGAAACAGATCCCTAATGACCCTCCCCGGATGGGGGCAAAAAGTACTACTAGCAATCATCCCAGTACCCCAGCCTGTGCACAAATAACTTTAATATTCCAAAGGATCGTAACAGAAATGCATAAAATATTGGTTGACATCGGCTTAAAAAAAGATGTCGGATGAAAAAAACTAATTCTATGCGTTTTACAATGAAATGAAACTTCCACAAATTTTGATTTTACTACAATCACGCCTGTTTTTGACCACATGAAATCGAAATATAGATATTGACAATGTATTAGGAACTGAATCAGTGAGTTAGTAACATGTTTTCCATCGGATGTAAATAGTTTTGCCAGGTCCCGTAGGCCACTGTGTGAATAATTAAACACAGACATACAAGCTTGTGTAACTAGGGCCTGATACAGAAAAGTTTATGACTATAAACATGATAATAAAGCCTATAGGCCTACCTGTTAAACCATACTAACGTTTTTTTCTGCTGTAGACAAAAACATGTGTATACAGCGACTTGCATGCGCAAGGTGTGAATTGCAAAAAAGTACATTTAGGGTGCCACAAATTCACTTGAAAACATATCAATTGTAATTACACGGTAGTCCAAAACATTACACTCTATCCGTATAAATTAATGAGTTCACTGAGGACCTGTACCAGGAAATTTAATCAAATTCAATTTGAGTTCTTTAAAAATGACATTTCAAATTCTGATTTACTAAATAAGCTGTAGCATGATCTGAATTACTTACGTGAGTAATTTGAATTCGGGAGTGTTTCTAGACATTTCTAGACATTGAATTGCTTACGGGAGTAATTTGAATTCGGTAGTGTTTCTAGACATTTCGAAACATTCAAACAAAAAGAGTGAAACATGTCTATTGCATAGGCTTATACGCTGGAAATTGAAATGGCTAAAAAGCTTAGGCAAGCTCTTGAAATAATCTGGCATAACCCCACAACACGCGTAGTTCACTGTACAGGACACATGGTATTTTTTTTAGAGGATATATAAAACCATATAAATTACAGCATAACACCCTTTCATCAATAGGTAACTATTTCGGAACAATAGTACACAAATTTATTTGGATCGTGCTTTCCAACTTAGTATTAGTAAATCAGACATTAGGCTGCTTATCAAATGACGACTTCTAACTGGCAATAGAGAATATAATGTTTGTGGAAAGGGTTTGGGGTGCCTATGAGAGACCAGAAAATTAGCTAGGAATTTTAATATGCTCCATTGCCTTTAATTAAGTCATACAAAATGTCCATGTCCACCCTCACTTCTATGTCATATCAGATGCCCTAGTTCACGAATATGGAGAGACAATTTTGGGATATTTCATGCACACGAAAACCCGACCAGCCTATGGATCAGTTCTGGTATTGCTTTATCCAGTATTGCTTTATAAATGCGAACACTTCCTAAAGCATGGATATACATGTAGACACAAAAAATAACATTCCAACTTCATTATTTTTGAAGTTTTAGCCATTTTATTTTTTCCTCATTATATATGTAAATTAGGCTAAGTAGGCCCCTATGCTAATTGGCATATTATTAAAATGGTTGAGAGGTGGTTGCTGCTGAGAATTTGATAAATATACACCTACTACAGACGAATAAAGAGGCGTAGAAAATACAGGTTTTCACGCAAAAATCAACTTCTCAAGTAAACTGATTCAAAAGCTATGGCAATTTGTTTACATTTTTTATTAATTATGATAATTTATGTTAATTAGGACGATTTGAGGTATTCAATATCAACTTAATCTAATTCTACGGGGTAGAAAACATGGGTGTAGACACAAAAATTAACCATTTAGCTTAATTATTTTTGAAGTTATAGCGATTTTACTTTCTCCTCATTAATTATGCAAATTATGCTAATTAGCATATGACCAAAATGGTTGTCAGGTGGCTGCTGCTCAGAATTTTATAAAGATAATTCAAACGAATAAAGAGGGGTAGAAAATGCAGCTTCTACGGTGTGGAAAACATGGGTGTAGACACAAAAAATAACTTTCTGATGTAATTATTTAAAATGTTATGGCGATTTTGGTTCATTTTACTTTTTCCTCATTAATTGTGCAAATTATGCTAAGTATGCTAATTGGCATATGTTTAACATTGCTGCCAGGTGGTTTCTGCTCAGAATTTTCTAAAGATACTCCAATAAAATAAAAAGGGGTAGAAAATATAAGTTCAGACGCAAAAATCATTTTCTCAAGTAAACTGATTCAAAAGCTGTCATTTTGTAATTTTTGCATTAATTATGCAAATTTATGCTAATTAGAAAGCTTTGATGGATTTAATATCAATTTAATTGAATTCAATGGGGTCGAAAACATATGTGTAGACACAAAAATTAACTTTCTAGCTTGATTATTTTTGAAGTTATAGCGATTTTACTTTTTCCTCATTTATTATGCAAATTATGCTAATTAGCATATGACCGAAATGGTTGCCAGGTGGCTGCTGCTCAGAATTTGATAAATATACTTCAAACGAATAAAGAGGGGTGGGAAATGCAGCTTCAGACGCAAAAATCAACTTCTCAAGTAAATTGATTCAAAAGCTATGTATTTTTCTCATTTTTTTGGATTAATTATGCAAATTTATGCTAATTAGGAAGCTTTGAATGATTTAATAACAACTTAATTGAATTCTACGGTGTGGAAAACATGGGTGAGGAAACAAAAATTAACTTTCTAAGGTAATTATTTAAAAAGTTATGGCGATTTTAGTCCATTTTACTTTTTCATCATTAATTATGCAAATTATGCTAAGTATGCTAATTAGCATATGTTTAACATTGCTGCCAGGTGGTTTCTACTTAGAATTTTTTAAAGATACTTCAATAAAATAAAGAGGGGTAGAACATATAAGTTCAGACGCAAAAATCAACATCTCAAGTAAACTGATTAATTTTTTTTGCATCAATTATGCAAATTTATGCTAATTAGCAAGCTTTGAGGGATTTATTATCAATTTAATCGATATCGAAGGTAATTATTTAAAATGTTATGGCGATTTTGGTTCATTTTACTTTTTCCTCATTAATTGTGCAAATTATGCTAAGTATGCTAATTGGCATATGTTTAACATTGCTGCCAGGTGGTTTCTGCTCAGAATTTTCTAAAGATACTCCAATAAAATAAAAAGGGGTAGAAAATATAAGTTCAGACGCAAAAATCATTTTCTCAAGTAAACTGATTCAAAAGCTGTCATTTTGTAATTTTTGCATTAATTATGCAAATTTATGCTAATTAGGAAGCTTTGATGGATTTAATATCAATTTAATTGAATTCAATGGGGTCGAAAACATATGTGTAGACACAAAAATTAACTTTCTAGCTTGATTATTTTTGAAGTTATAGCGATTTTACTTTTTCCTCATTTATTATGCAAATTATGCTAATTAGCATATGACCGAAATGGTTGCCAGGTGGCTGCTGCTCAGAATTTGATAAATATACTTCAAACGAATAAAGAGGGGTGGGAAATGCAGCTTCAGACGCAAAAATCAACTTCTCAAGTAAATTGATTCAAAAGCTATGTATTTTTCTCATTTTTTTGGATTAATTATGCAAATTTATGCTAATTAGGAAGCTTTGAATGATTTAATAACAACTTAATTGAATTCTACGGTGTGGAAAACATGGGTGAGGAAACAAAAATTAACTTTCTAAGGTAATTATTTAAAAAGTTATGGCGATTTTAGTCCATTTTACTTTTTCATCATTAATTATGCAAATTATGCTAAGTATGCTAATTAGCATATGTTTAACATTGCTGCCAGGTGGTTTCTACTTAGAATTTTTTAAAGATACTTCAATAAAATAAAGAGGGGTAGAACATATAAGTTCAGACGCAAAAATCAACATCTCAAGTAAACTGATTAATTTTTTTTGCATCAATTATGCAAATTTATGCTAATTAGCAAGCTTTGAGGGATTTATTATCAATTTAATCGAATTTTATGGGGTCGAAAACATAGGTGTAGACACAAAAATTACCTTTCTAGCTTGATTATTTTTGAAGTTATTGCGATTTTACGTTTTCCTTATAATTTATGCAAATTATGCAAATTATGCTAATTAGCATATGATTAAAATGGTTGCCAGGTGGTTGCTGCTCAGAATTGATGCACCAGGGTATTCTAAACCATAAAAGCCCGAAATACCTCTGTTAACAATTTATTCCAGGTTGAGCTAATTTTGAGGCTATATTTCCTGGACTATTATATAAGAAGAGGATGATTAGGATCCGTAGGCCTACTGGGCATTTCATAGTAAGTAGTTACACCACATCATAGGTAGCCTTGGCATTGAAAGTTGTTACCACCAAGCATGACCATTTAGTGGTAAAACGATGGGGTACGTATGGCGATAGAGGCCGCTCAACCCTTCTTAAAGCCGTAGACCACCCTATGTTTTGCTTCTGATTTTAGTTTTTCCCCAGTTGGATCTCTCTAATCCGCGCAGTGATTTCTGGGTAGAGATTTGGCCCGCTTTTTGTACACATCTAGGGGTGAGCCGCAAACAATCATAGTTCTGCGAATCTGGCTTCGTAACACGAAATGGCCGAGGTGTCGTTTTTAATAATCGACATATCAGTTATATTTGGCAAAGGCCTCTCTCGTCTCGTGGACATAGTCTGCATTTGTGCGGTGCAGAGATGTGTCAATGTATTTTTAATTATGTGAATTGCCAACCTATGTGTGTATATGCTCGAAAAACCTAAATTATAGCATACTGTTAGTATGTAATGCGTGCTCATATGGAAAAATACAGCACTCGTCCAATGAATGAGGTGTGAGCTTAGGCGAACGTTTTTTTTATTCGACATGTGCTGAAACTTTAAAGCAAAATTGGTGACTGTTTTGTGTTTGTTGGGTAGGAGCAAGTTCATTGAAGACCAAATTTTTAAAGGGGTGCTAAAATGTCAAAGTTTTGGCTCATGTACGATTATGCTTGTTGCAAAATTGGCGTAGGACCAAGGAACTTTGCATATCTTTACTAGACAATCAATCAAAGACAGTAAACATCTTGCCTAAATTAATGTATAGCTCTTTGGCCCGAAACACACCTCTGGTAAAGTTGCATGCTAAACCGTGCGATCCGGATCGTAATCTAGATCACGAATCTGAATCGTTATCTGGATCATCCCCGAAATCTGATTATTGATCGTTCCTTGTCCCGAGGCACACATCTGATAAAAGTTTCATGCAAATGCGTTCATTACATTTTAAGTAATCTGACGGACGGACACACATCCAGACATACAAACAAACCAACACGAACAAAAACATAACCTTTTTCTGCAGGAGTAATAAAGTTGTTGGTATGAGACACACGTCTCAGGGGAGGTGACGGATGGTAATGTAACCTAGTAGACACAAGACCTTGAATGAACGTTGGTTTAACGTTGGTCCAACGTCGTGGACGGTAGACCGACGTCATATCAACATTGATTCAACGTCTTGTGCTTACTGCAGGCTACCTTTTTATCGCAGAATAGAAGTAACAATTCTGAAAACATGTCCTCCGACTGCCAGTAACACCTTGGAAGCAACACGGCGCACATTGTGCCATAAATTATACCTGAATGAAATGAATCGGGCTTTAGGCCACTTTTGTGCACATATAGGCTAAACTGGGCCAGGAGAACCTCCTGAGGATGGTGAGATGATTGAGATGACACTGTCCTCCAGACACAGGATTCGAAATTCGAGCCCTGGCGGTCTGAGGCCGAGCACGCTACCTCTCGGTCACGGAGGCTCCCCACAATACTAACTTTCACACGTGGATGGGGAAGAAACAATTTTATTTTTGTTTCTTTCAAACCGCCGAGACCGGGAACCGAACCCCGGACTCTGGCGTGAAAGGCAGCAGTGCTAACCACTACCCTAGGGCCCCCGCCCTATACCTAAAAGCCAAGACCCGACAATCGATGCCGCAATTTGCCAACAAACTAGAGCAAAGAAAACACATAGTTAAATATGCGAAAATGACATAAAAGATTGTTTGACGTAAACAGGTAAACACTTATAATTATTATTGCGTTGACTTGAAAAATACTCCTATTTCCGTTCACTTGTCTTATTGGTGTGCCTGGAAACCACAGAGATATTTGGATTATTTATGCAAGTCACCATCACTTTCATAGATTAGCTGGTATTTCGATGCCCGTTATTCTGTTGATTTTTGGAAATGCAGTCATTAGTGCTGTGATCATATTTAGAGTATTATATCTAATGATACTTAGCATCATAGAGACGCATCTACCACTTCATAAAGTGTCAAATACGCTCTTTATATTCCAAGTTCAGCATAATGGACGTGGCATCAGTGACCCGTTCACTTCACCGGCAATGAAAGCACAGGTCACATGACCGGGCCCGAGAATTGAAGGGTGGCGTGATTTCCGTCCGCCAAAACATCCCAGCATGCTGTTGCCTCCATCCGGGTAAATTCCCCTGGGTCAGTTCCACTGGGGCTGGCATCCCGGGACAAAACCCGAGCAGGCCGCCGATATCAATGATACATCAGCGGTCATCACACCAGATTATCTGTCATCTCCAGCCTCCTGTATACTATCGATCCTCAGCAATCACGACACATTGAAACAATGTTGGTTTATTGTTGGGCCAGCGTCGCAGACGGTGGGCCAACATTAAGCCAACATTGTTTTAAAGTGTTGTGTTTGCTGGGGAGTACCATTTACGAGCCGATCCGAGCAATACTCGAAACACAGAATGAAAGGGTGAATAAATCCGGCTTTAGGCCACATTTCTGCACATAGAGGCTAAACTGGACCGGGAGTATCTCCTGAAGATGGTGAGATAAATCAGATTACACTGCCCTCTAGACATTCGAGCTCTGGTGGTCTGAAGCCGAACACGCTACCTATCGGTCACTTATGCTCCACGCAAACCCGCAATACGGATTTTTGTTATCAGTCGGCGGAGAAGAATTTTTTTCTTTGAAATCTGAATACCAGAGCGGGGGTCGCACTCAGAATCTCCGGTGTGACAGGCAGGTGGTTTCAACCAATACACCAAGTACATGTAAATGTAAAAAACGTAGTGAGCGTGGTCTAGAGTAGAGTACTGTACATGGGCCGTAGAGATTTAGGACCGCAGATGTGGACCATGCTAAGTCAAACAGCAGTAACTGCTTACTTTTCAAATAAGCGGACTTTGCAGGGCATAATTCTGCTAAAGTAAGAGAAGGCAGAATGTCATCATGTCATCTGTGAACCACTCAATCACCTAGTGTTGTCGTGAAGGCTCGATCGCTCTTCTCCAATTTACCGTGCATTTTTTCTGATGATCTCTATTAAAGGGCTGGTGTTCTATTGTGAATTTATAAAAATACCCACTTTACCCCTTTAACCGCCAAATTATTAAAGCTGAATGTACACCCACTTGAAGTTGTGTCTCGCTAACGCGATCCACAACTTCAACTGAGTGAAAATTATTCAGATTTGACAAAATGGATGTCAACTGTTTTCAAATATTGCTGATTGATGTCACATTTTATCGTTAACATGTTCGAAAGGTGGTACTTAATGTGCTAATAAAAAGTGAAAACCCGAAGATATGCGGCACCGGCGGTTAAAGGGTTAATGTGTGTTCGCTACCGCGACCCACAGCTGAGTGAGTGAAAATAAGTGAGTGAATATAAGATTTGTAAATTTGGAGGCCTCTTTTTCAAATTTCAAGGAGCGCTATTTCGCCTTCAAAAGGCATATTTGAAGCGTGAATAACGTGCTCAAAACAAGATATATTTGAAATTTGAATTCCTGGCGAAATTTTAGCCTTTAACGGATTGAATATACGTACGTCCTGAAAAAGAATAGATGTTTAAATACATATGTGATGGTCATATACCACGCTACATGCAGGTATTTTTCATATATAGATACTTTTGTATAAACAATCTGACAATAACCGCATATACCATTATAGGGGCCTGTAAGGGCTTAATGATAATTAGACCCATTAGTGAGATGTTAATACGCCGCATATATTCGGTTTTTCATTTTTAATCAAGACATTTTAAACATTTTAAACAGGTACCACATTTCAAACATGTTAAAGATAAAATGTGACATCAACCAGCAAGATTTGAAAAGAGTTGACCTCCATTTTGTCAAATCTGAATAATTTTCACTCACTTGAAGTTGTGGATCGCGTCAGCGAGACACAACTTTAAGTGGGTGAAAATTCAAATTGAATAACTTGGCGGTTAAAGGGTTAAATTAGCAGATACTAATGGTGATATTATTATTGCATTCCTTGCTGAATGACACGGCATATAATTACCATAGTATTGTCGTTATTATTTGCCTCATGATCAGCATAATATGACAGCAACACTAATGAGTGAATCAGTAGACACAGACAAATTTAAATTCAAATAAATTCAATAAAAAAATCAAATCGCCCGCAGTTATTATGATCGCAAAATTTGCGCTACTTTCGTTTTGCGTTGCACATTTACATTTTTACGAGGTTTGCTCTGCTCCAACAATGTTGAATTGTATCATAATAAAAATAAAAAAGTTCCACCACAGCTCATCATGAGCGGCAATCATTGTAATTGCGTTATGAATGCTGAATTGATTTGTCTCTAGAACTCCCTGATATTAGTGTTATTATGACAGTGGAAAATTACTCAAGCTTCAACATTATATTATAACTATAGTAACATAATTTGCAATGATATAATTATCAGAAAAAGTCTTTTCTATTTTACAAGCAAATACCCAAGTATTTTATCGGTCATTTTGTGGTCAAGTTAAATGTGTTGAATACTATTATTTTTTGTTTATAAAGCAATTGATAATTCTCTCGAAAACAATTAATTGCATGCAGAGATGGAAAATAATTATTAATTAATAATTAATAATTATTAACACATTTATGAACGAATGAATCAATGAATGATCAAATGAAAGAAGGCATGAATGGATGAATTATTGAGCGAACAGGATTTCAGGAGGTCGAGTATGCTACCTCTCGGTCACGAATGCTCCACCAAAATACTAAATCACTACGAGTGGAAATCTGAATACCAAAAAATGCATTGCGGCTGTAGTGCTAAGTGCTAACCAGGCCTGGTCCACGCCCACGGTGAAGGAATGAACGAGAAAAAGCTTATTAGGGTGTGGCATTTTTCCCCAATCATTATTAATAGTGGAAATGTGATTTGGTTTCATTAGCATGTCCTCCCAACAAGCACATGGCGTTTAAACATTGTTGATAAAATGTTGGGCCTGTTTCGCCGACGGTGAACCAAAATTTAATCAGCAAAGTAAACGTCTTGTGTTAGCCATGTTATTGAAGCTGTTAACAACAATGATTTATCATCCGATTAGCAACGGTGTTACAATGCCATGCCAACGTCGCAGACGTTGGCCTGGCATTGTAACGCCGTTGATCCATAATTGTCCCTCGTTAGCTGTGATATTTTTTGGGCTCATCTTCCGCTTTCAACGAGGGATAGGCGTGATGATAGCGAGAAGGCACGAAAACAACCTAACTTCCCACTCGGAATAGAAATTGTTCATTATCCCAAAAATACATTCAGTGTTTCAATCATGTAATTTTGCGCATTGAATCATGTTGTGAGATTCAAATAATCTAATTACAACGTGAATCACAAAATTCTGACGGCATCATATATTTAATATTTTTATAAATGTGTACGATATGCAATTAGTATTTTTCCAGTAACATAATCCTGATAATACGCAGTTAACATACCATAAAACTCAGATATCACCCAATAATCTCCGGTATTCAAAATGGCCCTACTCAGGCTAACTACCCATTAATACCTGGAGGTACAGAATAAACAAGAGTATAACGTGACTGTTGCGAGATAATTCATTTAATATACCCTCAGAGTGTCTTTGTTTGTTAAACTCTTTATCATAGTATTATCAAAGTCATTTCATAATGCTAACCAGAAATTTGATTCTGCAGAGACCTGGGTGTGATATTCGACCAATGCAATCCGTTCAAAAAACACATTTCTACCATCTGTAGATCATTTTTCTATCATACTCGTGATCTGAGATTCATATATTATTTAACTAAAGCTACTGCCATTTCTTCAGCTGATGCTCTTGTTAGCAGTTGTCGTGACTATTTACTGTAATTCATTGATGTGGTTATGAGAAACATAAACAAGTCCGCAGAGCGTTCAGGATTGTCTTGGCCTGGTGGTCACAAGGTCAAGAGGGTTCTCAAGACAAGACATCTACATCTAGGTCATTGTATTGACTGCCCATTACCTCTTAAAACGCTGAAATATTTTGGTATAAACCATGGAGGTTTTTTCAATTTAAAATGTTTTTTTTTCATTTGAAATCACCATCAATGTCTTAGTTAGCTCTTTCCGCTTCATTTGAATACCTATGTTATGGGTCTATGGCCATTAGAAATATTTTAATCCTTTCAGTGCGGATACGTCTTTAATACGTCAGAATATGACGTCTGTAGACGTCAGATTCTGACGTCTACCGATGGTCCCCGCGCTGAAAGGGTTGAATTACGTATTGCGTGTAAACTAAGACTTAAAATAATTCTCCCATATTATTGATTTTTTAGAATCGCAAGCAAACACTAATTCCGAAACTACAAAGTTTCTTCATCTTGGTCCACGACCAAAAATACATTAATCACGGCCATCCATCTTTCCAGGTTGCTGCATCTTGTTTGTAGAACTTTTTGTAGAATGCCCTATCCACATGCGAGAAGCCACATCAGTTAGCATCTTTTGGAAAACTTAAAAACACACCTCTTCGCCCTCTCACCTCAATCCTAATCATCAACAGATCAGCACAACATAAAGTTTTCCGACAACGGACTTGATATTGACCACGGATTCCAGCTTGACGTTATGCCATCATGCAGCCAGAATTGAGCCAGCCTCTGATGTAGAATGACACATGTTGAATATCTTTGTTCATTTTAGCAATTAATAGGTATCAATTATTGTACTAGAAATGTAATGATACTAATGTTGTAGGCCCTATATTAAAAACCACAGTATATTTCTATGTCATTTATTTTTAAATAGTACATACAAATAATAGGTTTTAAAATGCAAAATTGCACAGGAAATGGCTGGAAAGTGAAAGGAAAGTAATGGGCAAACCATTAATCTAAATGTGACTTTTTTATACAATTCCCTCTGTCGGATCCCGTGTTTACCCATTAATGCATCATGCACGATATCACCAATCTTGATCATTAAATTTAAAGGTTGAGCGATAACCTTCAAAATGAAATTGAGAGTGACGCACGACATGGAACAACAGCCTGATATTAATTAATTAGGATGTCTAGGATGTTGCAGACGAGGAGACTTCGCCTGGGGACCTCTATGTGCTGCTGATGCCAAATGTCAAAAGTTAACAGCCATTGTCTGATAATACAGTCAGTCAAAACGTATTGTTTACACAAAACAAGATATCGACACTTGTATAGATAACACAATTTGCGCTGCTCACGGCGCAATATTGTACAGCTTCCGATTATAATATAACTCAGCTCAATTTAAAATTATCTCATATGCAATATTTTTTAACCCTTTTATCGCCGGTCCTGATTATATTCGTTTTTTTACATTTTTTATTGTCCCATTACATATCACCTTTTAAACATGCTAAAGATAAAACGTGACAGCAATCAGCAAGATTTTAAAACAGTTGACCTCCATTTTGTCAAATCTGAATAATTTTCACTCACTTGAAGTTGTGGATCGCGTCAGCGAGACACAACTGCAAGTGGGTGAAAATTCCAACTGAATAATTTGGCGGTTAAGGGGTTAAATTCCTTCCTTGTGGCAGGGGGTTGTAGAAACTCATTCCGTATATGTTGCAGAGTATTCTAATGTACAGTATATCATTAAGTTGTCTGTCTTGTATGGGATTGTATTGGTATCGCATTGTAGCCATTTTACTGTACCCTGACCTTTGTGATAATTTCTATGACCTTTATAATGACCTTGCTGTGGTTTATGGATACAGTCACCAAGCAGACCGACAAGGTGACCTTCACCCACCAGAGATAATATATAGAGCGTGTGCAAATGGCACAATATCACGCCCTGTTCACATTAAATACCGTAAGTTGATATACAAATTTGTATTTTTTTTTACAAATTAACTTTCCATTAGAGATAATTATCCAGAAAATAATTTGAGATGTATTTGTTGGCTGTCACTTGTCATTGATTGAAAAGATTGTTTTTGTGACAATTTCCGCTGACTATGAGCATTACAGTTTTACAGGTCAGGCCCAGAGAGCTGGGACAGGCGCCGGGTCAGGACGTACTGCGGCGCAGATCCCCGTGCCCGGATAAAGATCCCGGTCTCTTAAACTGTGTACGGATCACGGGACACGGGCTGGATACATTGTGTGACAGTCCGGGACCATCTGGTCCGTGCCACATGGATCCAGTCCACCAGTACACCCGCGGGGCTATTTCTGCAAAGCTTGACCGCTCCCGCTAAGAAAGGCAATCTGCTGGACCAAGTCTTGCTCTGCGTTGAGCCACCGTCAAAGACGGTGGCTCAACGCAGAGCAAAAATTATGGCGTTTAGTTTATAAGAAATCCCACTCACCCTTCTACGCTGAAATATTCTACTCTTTCTTGGAAAATGTCTGAAAGTGATTGCTCTATTATCGTAAAACAATCCCATCAACAAATCAGTCTCACGTGCAGCTATGGCAGAATGCAAATAATCAGAGCCAACAATAATTTCAGAGTACAATAATTTAGCCACAATTTAAACACAGGTTTATCGGATTTAAAAGAAAATGTCTATATTACAATTCGTCCTTGTTAATTCGGTTAATGTATACATGACATGACGCACATGGTTACATGTGTCACAAACGGTGCTAAATGTCAAATTATAAATATGGATTGGGAGAACCCAACTGAAGGTTATGGCTGATATATAATACCAGGAATGATTATTTTTGGTTAAATGCACCCAGAGCTCGAATTTAAAACTGGAATTGCCAAAGCAATTGTCAGCCTAAAATGAAGGACTACCAACAAATCCAATAAAACACAATGCATGCAGAAATAAAATACAGATGGTCTAACAACCATGAGGATGGTAAAATGGAACTTATATAGGTGACCACTACCTTGACCAGATTGTCGTACGAGCCAGAAGTAAATAAGAGTTAAATAGAAGATTGCATGCCATGGTCTAAGCGACAATTAGCCGAAACTGATATGATTGTTATAATGGATTAAAAGTACAAAGTTGGATAGTTTGCCGACGATAATATTTTTTATCATTTTCTACGAATTAATATGAATAATATATCTGGATTTTAATGCCGGCAGCGTGTATTGATACAAAATTGGGAAATGGTGCAAAAAGGTGAGTCTCCTAGCGTGGGTGAGAATTCTGTACAAATCCATGTCCACCCTTTATGACTCTTTTGACTATGCAGCTAGGGCTGCTCCATTTTAACAGGGGGACCCATGTCTCTGTGGTTTTGTGATGTCTCTAATGTGAACACCATAAACACGATCAAGATGTGCGGTTTGGTCGGGAGGGTTTACTGGCAGATGATCCTGCCTGATCCGGAGTTGAACCCTTTAAGCGTTGAAATACTTTTATACAAACAATAGAGACCAAAGAGTTGTTTTTTTAAATTTGAAATAATCATAAAAATCTTAGTTAGCTTTTTCCGATTCATTTGAATACCTATGTTACGGGTATGCGGCCATCATAAATAAATTTATCCGTACAGCGCGGGATCGACTTTAGACGTCAGAATCTGACGTCTGTAGACGTCAGATTCTGACGTCTAAAGTCGATCCCCGCGCTGTAAGGGTTAATCCCAGCACGGATCCCTGGCCAGGCGTGGCGTAGGCGTATACTGGCGATCCCTGCCGGAACATCTTCTCCCGATTGAGGAGAACGGATCATATGGCAATAAAGAGGGGAACTACAGGCCAGTACAATGATGTGGGCGAGGGTGGTAAAAACCAAAGCCAAAGGCGGGTTTTGTTGACACAGCATCATCCGCTAACTGGATCCACGCGAGACAGGGGTATCCTTGGCTGTATCCCCTGGTAAGTATACTGCCGTGCAAAGTAAAAAGGCAGCAATTGCTTACTTTACAAGTAAGCAGTTACTCCCTTTTGGCTTTGCAGAGCTTTATAGACTTATGTCTGTATCAACGGGGATAGAAATATATCAAACACGTAACGTGGCTGTGAAAACACATGGGATAAATATGAAAAAAATCTAATTAGTATAGTATTAAAATATAAAGACCAACTTTTTTAATTCGTCATGCGGGATATTATCCAAATTTGAGCCACATATCGACCTCTATCGGCTCGAGTGTCGCATGTGCCACTCATATGGGTGGTACATGTGACATTCTAGACGCTAGGGACTGATATATAAATCAGTCTCCAAGAGCAAACTCGATGTTATTCAATTACGGCAAAAATTATACAGCTGTTTCAAATAACACAAAAAAATGTTTTTTCTTGAAAAAAATCACATAATCCCCTTCCACTGACAAAAGTGATTAGCGATGGAGTTTAGAGCTAACATTTCGCCCCCTTGGTGGATGTGGTATGACGACGGATTATGATGGACTCGGACTTTAATAGTAGAAGCAAAAACGTCCTTCCTTATGCGACCACCTCGCTAATACAACCATCTGTAATTATCTGGGTAGTATCACAACATCTATCATAAACATTGGTTCAACATTAAGCATGTTGCTGGGTTAGGTTGAGGTGTGGTGTTTGTTAGGGCAGCAGCCTCCAGAGGCTATCAACTACCCAGCTAACAGGAAATATGACCCAATGCAGGATTAATGGTGGCCTAACGCCGCAGACGGCGGGCCACCATTAATCCGGAATTGGGTCAATCTCCCAAACATAACTTGCAATTCCTATCTAGTTCTCAGGGGGGGGGGGGGGTTAATGAATGAATGAAAATAATTAAAATGAATCGACCAATTAAAATAGCGATTACCACTGTCAGCACAAACGCTGTTATCCAACATATATATTAACTAATCAACTGATCAAATATAATTTGCAATCAATGTTTAGTTTTGAATTTGTCAATCAATGAATGAAATTAATTAAAACGAAACGAAAATGTCGCGACAAAATTTAACACTTGATGAGTTATTAACATCGCTATCCTTATTATCCGAGTTAACGGCACCTAGTTTAATATATATCGCTTGAGACTTTCGTCAATGGCTATATCATATAATCATGATAATGTGGTCATGTATTATGCGGGCATGCTGTTTAAATTAGCAAAACTGTCCCGCTGCCGCCGCATTGAAATGGGTTCAAATTAGATCTCGTCCAGGTGTGATAATTTTAGACAATCGCAATACCGTCTGGCACATATAATGTATTGAAATGAAGTTCAAATTCCATCTTCACTTATAAGGGCTATATGCATTGCCACCAGAGCACAAAATAACCATGATAAACCGATCCTTTCGCATACACTGAATTATGAGACTTTAATTTGAAAACAAAGTACCCCAAAATGTACAGAATGCTTTTATTCTTGCAAAATCATCATCCAGCCAACACACACACAAATAACAAATTTGATCATTATCATGATGATAATGATAATGTAATATGAAATGCATTTAAATCGTACCAAACTATGCGATGTTTAACCCTTTCAGAGCGGGGGCCGTCTTTACACGTCAGAATCTGATGTCTAGACGTCAGATTCTGACGTATAAAGACGGTCCCCGTGCTGAAAGAATTAAAATATTTCTAATAGCCGTAGACCCATAACATAGGTATTCAAATGAATCAGAAAGAGCTAATTAAGACATTTGTGATAATTTTAAATTGAAAAAAACCCCTTTGATCTCCATGCTTTATACACACATATTTCAGCGTTGTAAGGGTTAAGCTGACAGCGGCGTGTAAGATCGTCTAGTACTAACCCGTATACGCTAACATATGGCGTATTATCTGGGTGGCCGAGTATAGAATATTTGGGTAATGTACATAAATTAACCCTCTTAATGTCAATATATTTCTGATCATTTTTATTTACATTGAGATGCAAATTGGTCTGATTCTGATATAATTCACTCTGATTCTTAGAGTGGGTCATATAATAAAACATTGCGGTGGATATTGGCAATTTTTGTGAATACATTTTATTCAAATATACCATGTGTTCAGAGATTCGCCAGTGGAGCTTAAAAGGTCCAGTAATCTTTAGTGGTGTCCTCATAACCTAAGCATTGATTAATACAGTGCATTGTCACATTAACATAATTAACTTGGCTGTAGATCGCATGTGGAAAGTTGCATAATGCCATCGGCAAATGCGAGATCGATCTATTATATGTGACTATGTGACATCGCTTTAATTAAAGCTATAATCACTGACTCTTTAGCCGACGGTCCATATTATATTCGTGATTTTTTTAAAAATTTTATTTGCACATTGAAAACCAACTCTAATTGTGGAAATGTTACAGATAAAACGTGACATCAACCAACACGATTTCAATATCGTCGACCTCCATTTTGTCAAATCGACATAATTTTGAAATTGTGGATCGCGTCAGCGAAATACGACTTCAAGTAAGTGAAAACTCCAATTAAATAATTTGGCGGTTAAAGCGTGTTGCACCACACCTACACAGTTTGTCTTTCATTCACAGCAATTACATCGCAAAATGAATGAAAATATCCCTTCGTCAAAAACTAGATCTAGTATTGTTTGCAATTGGTGCTTATTTAGAAATCTGCACTCGCCCGTTTGATCCATTTAAGCCAACAATAATTCAAAGACACCCAACAACGTCGCCCACACTGATACGACTATCAGTTTTATGCATACTGAGGGATTTTTATTCAACACGTCAGATAAGGATCTATTAGGATGCTAATACTTATTATGTACACCACGCAAAATAGATTTCTTTTAAAACCAAAACTGGGGGGGGGGGTACCTCCTGTTCAGGATAGTAGTAACGAATTGTACATTATGTCATGAAATCAATAGCTTGTTTCCCCGCGTCAGGTAACATGTACAAGAGAAACCACGAAATATTTTATTTCCTGGGAACAGCTAAATATTCATATTGCAGTGCTTGCGAGGGGTGCAAATTCTGGGCAAATGTGTCATAAAGACAAGCAATCCGATGTTTCTGAAGATCCAGCTAACTTTGTAGAACAATGGAGGAATACATGAATGAATGAATGAATGAATGAATGAATGAATGAATGAATGAATGAATGAATGAATGAATGAATGAATGAATGAATTGATGAATAAATGAATGAATGAATGAATGAATGAATGAATAAATGAATGAATGAATGAATGAATGAATGAATGAATGAATGAATAAATGAATGAATGAATGAATGAATGAATGAATGAATGAATGAATGAATGAATGAATGAATGAATGAATGAATGAATGAATGAATGAATGAATGAATGAATGAATGAGTAAATGAATGAATGAGTAAATGAACGAACGAACGAATGAACGAACGAATGACACTGCTCGCTAGACACAGGATTCAAGATTTGAGCCTTGGGGCTACGCTACCCCTCGGTCATGGAGGAACCCCACAATACGGAATCTTTATGATTGAGCAGGTAACATGGGTAAGAAGCAAGTACTTATATTGTTTACTTTATTTGAAATCTGAATAGGCCTACCAGAGTGGAGGCTGAATCCACAATCTCCGGCGTGACAGTCATTTGGCATAACCACTGCTCCAGGGTCCACGTCCCGCTAATTTACATGCGTGTAGAAGAGGGGGGTCTCAAGGATGTCCCTGTAGATGCGATGCGTTAACTCAATGCTCAGTTAATGTTGGGCCAGCGTCGCAGACGCTGGGCCAACATTAACTGAGCATTGAGTCAGCTCCTTATGTTTACTGAGCTACTACATAGATCAGCGGCCACTGCACCTGCTCAACCTGCTCCATGATGAGTCCAGGTGCTCCCGGGTGAGTTACGTCAGCTCCACCGTCATCAAGGACTCTTCATCATCTCCTCATCAACCACAGCCCACCACATAAGCTCTACTCAAGACCACTCCCTGGGACAATCTCAGCTACTTTGATCCAGCATCGAGCCGACAGTGCTATATGGCTTAATGTATAGCCACATAGCATGTTTCATCTGTTAACATACGGTGTCCTACAGACTGGTTAAATTTCGAACGAGTAGAAATGATGTATTCTACAAGCTTACCAGCTTACTAATAGAAACTATTGTTATCAATGTTATTTTGATAATCAATCAATTTTATTGAAGCCCTCTTGTAGATGGGACGCTTTTTCAACTGAACTTTTGCAGTATTAGGCCTATTATGGGTTATACTGATTAACCCGTAAAAATGAGGAGAATGCATCAATACCATCATCTCAAATGTATTGTCATAACCGATTTATTCGCTATATTTATTGTGGTTCTATACGTAGGCCTACAGTGCTCCAAACTGTTCAGATACCTGGCGCGAGCAGTGGTACTCATAGTATTCGCATGACACTATGAAATGTCTTTCGAAATGAGTCCTGATTAGGCCTGGCTCATTTTTGCCACAGAGAGCAGAAGGTGACATAAATAAATCCTTATCCGGCATGGACTATGATAGCATATCATAGCAGCACCACAGAATTACAGAGGCTTCTAATTATCTGAGCAAAACATAGAATGACTGTATTGTAATACTGTCTATATCCCGTATAAACAAGTTATCGCTCTTTTTTCTAATAGTAATATAAGTACAGACGTACGACATTCCCCAAAATGAAGCATTTATGGTACATGCAATGAGGGTGAATAAAAAGTCAGGGCCCGTATTCTCGTACACGTTACGAAACGTGTACGAGAATGCGTTCCCTGGGGGACAGAAACGACATAATATTAGCATGATAAAGACAAAACCATTTATTGCATTCAACTGTCTATATTTACCCTTAACAAAGAGACGAAATAAGTGTAGTCAATAAATCAATAAATTTGTCATTACAAATTTTATCCGGTGGGGATTTCGGAGACGTCGACGCTGATCTGAGGGATGCGATTGTGATTGCTCTGATGTGTTGAGAAATGGAGGTAAACGACTATTTTACACCCAGTAGCAGCAGATTTCGTTCGGAGAAACGTTATCTTGAGTTACAGAACAGCTTTCCGTACTGGCCTCGTAACTCAAACACTAAGTACTCACAGTAACCTTGATCCAGAGATGAGCGAGTACCCGATATATGCCCAAATTCAGAATTAATTTTATTGTGTTTTCTATCACTTTGAATCCAGCACAGCATAGTTTAGAGCGCAGTTGTTCAGATGCTCTCCCAATGGGCACACGGCGTTGTTGCGACGTTGAATCAACGTCATTGACGTTGATGCAACGTCGCAACAACGTTGTGCGCCCAGTGGGCTGTTATCTCTTTCCTTTAAAAAACTTACAATAGTGTACAACTGAAAGGTATACCTTATAGAATCAGCCACATTTCTGATGACATTTAAAGATATGTTGATTATCACTCACATAGGCATATCATCTCGTAGCCAAAGTGTCTTAATTCTGCCACTTATTCGAGTGACAGATAGGACACTTAAGCTTCTATGGGCTCTCCATACAAGATACCGGGACGCCCATGAGACACACGACGTTCAATCAATGTAGGTTTAACGTTAAACCAACATTGACTGAACGTCTTGTGTCTGCTGGGGCTTTTTCTGAAAGAACCTGCGTCAGCACATATGTTACAATCTAGTTATGGCTATGCCGTACACAATAAGACCATCTGTCTCCCGCACAAAGGACAAAGGCCAACAACCTGCGGTGATATAGGTATAAAATATGTAAATTGCAAATTGCAGTGAAACGGTAATATGCTTTTTTTTAGTTCACGTTTTGCTGTCCATAAAACTGTTTCTGGTGGTGTCTGGCTGTAATGGCTTCAAGACAAGAGTGAGATACGGGCAAGCGAAAGGTAGTATAAAATTGAAGCTAATTTATCCCGTGTACGGAATTCATTCAAAACTGGAATTGCTAACGTAATGTACCAGGCCAATCCCAGCAAACACGAGACATTGAACCGGTGTTGTTTTAATGTTGGTCCACCGTCTGCGACGCTGGCCCAACATTAAAACAACATCGGCTCAATGTCTCGTGTAGACTGGAATGGACAGCGATCAGGGTGTGGTCCATTTTGTCCAGTCACCCATCACCTCAGCCACAACCATGAGCCAAATCTTCAGATATATATTAGAACTGAAAACGACAGAAGCGTCTCCTCCCCAGACCGGATGTCAATCCCGAGGCTGAAGCCTCCCCAGCAAACAGGATACGTTCACCCAAAGTTGTTTCAATGCTGGGCCAGCATCGCAGACGGTAGGCCAACATTGAACCGTCATTGGGTTAACGTCTCGTGATTGCTGGGTCGGGCTTAATACCTTTGGCCTGCGGAACATGACGAAAGGAAATTAAGGTAATTAGACGATAAATACCTCTAATAACATGTACTAATCCTTAACGCGCTACGTTGTAGAATTGTAGTCTTTACTTACCCAAAATTGTGGGCGGGGACCCTAGGGTAGTGGTTAGCACCGCTGCCTTTCACGCCAGAGTTCGGGGTTCGGCTCCCGGTCTCGGCGGTTTGAAAGAAACAAAAAATGTTTCTTCCCCATCCACGTGTGAAAGTCAGTATTATGAGGAGCCTCTGTGACCGAGAGGTGGCGTGCTCGGCCTCAGACCGCCAGGGCTCGAATTTCGAATCCTGTGTCCGGAGAACAGTGTCATCTCAATCATCTCACCATCCTCAGGAGGTTCTCCTGGCCCAGTTTAGCCTATATGTGCACAAAGGTGGCCTAAAGCCCGATTCATTTCATTTTTACCCGAAGTTGTGGTAGCGAGACACAACCAGATAGCGTTTGTTGAGTTGTTGGTGATGGTGGATGACGATGGTAGTATGAGGAGAGAGTTGGTGATGATGGTGGATGATGAAGGTACTATGAGGACAGTGTGAGTTGTTAGTGATGGTGTACATGGATGATGGAGCATCCATCATCCATGTACACCACCACCAACTACTCACACTGTCCTCATAGTACCTTCATCATCCACCACCATCCCCAACAACTCACACTGTCCTCTTAGTACCTCCATCATTAGTGATGGTGGATGATGAAGGTACTATGACGACAATGTGAGTTGATGGTGGTGGTGGTGGTGGATTTGGATGATGGAGGTACTATGAGGACAGTGTGAGTTGTTGGTGATGTTGGATGATGAAGGTACTATGAAGACAGTGTGAGTTGTTGGTGATGGTGGATGATGAAGGTACTATGAAGACAGTGTGAGTTGTTGGTGATGGTGGATGATGGAGGTACTATGAGGACAGTGTGAGTTGCTGGTGATGGTCGATGATGGAGGTACTACATGTATGAGGACAGTGTGAATTGTTGGTGATGGTGGATGATGAAGATACTATGAAGACAGTGTGAGTTGCTGGTGATGGTGGATGATAAAGGTACTATGAGGACAGTGTGAGTTGTTGGTGATGGTGGATGATGAAGGTATTATGACGACAATGTGAGTTGATGGTGGTGGTGGTGGTGGTGGTGGATTTGGAAGATGGAGGTACTATGAGGACAGTGTGAGTTGTTGGTGATGGTGAATGATAGAGATGAGGACAGTGAGAGTTGTTGGTGATTTTGGATGATGAAGGTACTATGAAGACAGTGTGAGTTGTTGGTGATGGTGGATGATGGATGTACTATGAAGACAGTGTGAGTTGTCGGTGATGGTGGATGCTAAAGGTACTATGAGGACAATGTGAGTTGCTAGTGATGGTGGATGATGGAGGTACTATGAGGACGGTGTGAGTTGTTGGTGATGGTGGATGATAAAGGTACTATGAGGACAGTGTGAGTTGTTGGTGATGGTGGATGATGGAGGTACTATGACGACAATGTGAGTTGATGATGGTGGTGGTGGTGGATTTGGATGATGGAGGTACTATGAGGACAGGGTGAGTTGTTGGTGATGGTGGATGATAAAGGTACTATGAGGACAGTGTGAGTTGTTGGTGATGGTGGATGATGGAGGTACTATGACGACAATGTGCGTTGATGATGGTGGTGGTGGTGGATTTGGATGATGGAGGTACTATGAGGACAGTGTGAGTTGCTGGTGATGGTGGATGATAAAGGTACTATGAGGACAGTGTGAGTTGCTGGTGATGGTGGATGATGGAGGTACTATGACGACAATGTGAGTTGATGATGGTGGTGGTGGTGGATTTGGATGATGGAGGTACTATGAGGACAGTGTGAGTTGTTGGTGATGGTGGATGATAAAGGTACTATGAGGACAGTGTGAGTTGTTGGTGATGGTGGATGATGGAGGTACTATGACGACAATGTGCGTTGATGATGGTGGTGGTGGTGGATTTGGATGATGGAGGTACTATGAAGACAGTGTGAGTTGCTGGTGATGGTGGGTGATGGAGGTACTATGAGGACAGTGTGAGTTGTTGGTGATGGTGGATGATGGAGGTACTATGAGGACAGTGTGAGTTTTTGCTGACGGTGGACATGGATGATAAAGGTACTCACCATGGATCAGTGTGAGTCGATGGTGGTGATAATGGTCATGGATGATGGATGTACAGACTATGAGGACAGTGTGAGTTGATCGTGGTGGTGGTGGATGTAGATGATGAAGGTATGCTACTATGAGGACAGTGTAAGTTGTTGGTGATGGTGGATGATAAAGGTACTATGAGGACAGTGTGAGTGGTTGGTGATGTTGGATGATAAAGCTACTATGAGGACAGTGTGAGTTGTCGGTGATGTTGGATGATGAAGCTACTATGAGGACAGTGTGAGTTGTTGGTGGTGGTGGATGATGGGTGATGGAGGTACTATGAGGCAAGTGTGAGTTGTTGGTGATAATGGTGGATGATGGAGGTACTATGAGGACAGTGTGAGTTGTTGGTGATGGTGGATGATGGATGATGGAGGTACTATGAGGCAAGTGTGAGTTGTTGGTGATAATGGTGGATGATGGAGGTACTATGAGGACAGTGTGAGTTGTTGTTGGTGATGGTGGGTGATGAAGGAGCTATGAGGACAGTGTGAGTTGTTGGTGATGGTGGACATGGGTGATAAAGGTACTATAAGGACAGTGTGAGTTGTTGTTGGTGATCGTGGATGATAGAGGTACTATGAGGACAGGGTGAGTTTTTGGTGATGGTGGGTGATGGGGGTAATATGAGGACAGCGGGAGTTGTTGGTGATGGTGGGTGATGGAGGTAATATGAGTACAGTGGGAGTTGTTGGTGGTGGTGGATGATGGAGGTACTATGAGGACAGTGTGAGTAGTTGGTGATGATGGAGGTACTATGAGGACAGTGTGAGTTGATGGTGGTGGTGGTGGATGTGGTTGATGGATGTACTATGAGGACAGTCTGAGTTGTTGGTGATGGTGGGTGATGGGGGTAATATGAGGACAGCGGGAGTTGTTGGTGATGGTGGGTGATGGAGGTACTATGAGGACAGCGGGAACTGTTGGTGATGGTGGGTGATGGAGGTACTATGAGGACAGCGGGAACTGTTGGTGATGGTGGGTGATGGAGGTACTATGAAGACAGCGGGAGTTGTTGGTGGTGGTGGATGATGGAGGTACTATGAGGACAGTGTGAGTAGTTGGTGATGATGGTGGATGGTGGGGGTACTATGAGGACAGTGCGAGTTGTTGGTGGTGATGGACATGGATGATAAAGGTACTCACCATGGATCAGGTGTAGGCTAGTGATGACCTGCAGCAGGATGGCTGACACAGAAGTCCACATGTACCGGCAGTAGCTGGCCGCCGTGCACACGGCCGGCTAAACAGGCTCACCGCATACACAGGCTGCTGATGATGCTGCTGCTACTCAAGGTGATGGTGATGATGTCAGACTGTGAGTAGTACCGGGGTGGTACTGACACTCTGGTCACTGGAGGCACCCTTTACCTTCTGCTAACAGACCCGATACGTTACTCCACTAGTACGTGAGGTGCGACCATGCCGGTTGTTTGCAGGCCTGGCACAGCCTTGGGGCTTATCTTGTCCTCCACTTACATAATCCTGTTAATCCTGGGTTAATCTCTGGAGTGGTGTGGTGGCTGCCGCCGCTAGTGTTGATGGTTACTGTGTCCTGCTAGTAACAGAGCAGAAGGGGCACATTTGGACAGGTCGGCGGCACTGGCACTAGCCAGCATACTTGTATCCACAGATAAAGCTTGTGAGATGGCCAGCTGGGCGCCCAATGCCTGATGGCTTCTCCTCCCTCACTTGTCCTGCTGCTTCTGCTGCTGTTGCTTCTATTGCAGGAAACAATACTGGGTTAGTGAATAGTGAGACGGGTGGCTGAACACAGGCGGACACAGGGCCACAAACACCCCGGTGAGAGTGGCCATTCAGACTACATCCAGTCCACGTGCAGTCCCACGTCTGGCTCCTGGCACTGTCAAGGCAAGCGCGATAGACAGGACTTGAAGGCTGCTGGACACTTCTTTACAGTATCTGTTCTCTCTCATAATGGGGCACTCGTGACGGCTGTGACCAGCGCCGTGGATGCTGCTGATATGACTACAGACTACAGCATGCAGTCAGCAAGCCAGCGACGCCGCAAACGCACACATTTTCACGGGAGGAATTCTTAGCGAAACCGTAACTTGCCATTACACAACGGGAACGCCCCAGGACCATCTGAATGTCATACGTCTTATAACTACATTACAACCTCGTATTTGACAATATTCGCGAGCTGACGACCTCCAGGAAAACTGAGGACGTACGGTATACACCTAGAAGATGCGGGTTGTGGATCAAGGCATGTCTTGTCTGCGGCTGTTATTGTTTCAGAGGCAGCTGGGCCACCACACCTCTCTCTTAGTGTGGCACGTGCAAAGGCAGACAGCAGTAACTGCTTACTTGAAAAGTAAGCAGTTGCTGCTGTTTGCCGTTGCATTGCAGGCATCTAATAGCTACCAGATAGGACCAGTGTATCCTTTCGCCTGGTCAAGCCACACACATAAACACAAGATGACCGGTTTTATTAGATGACCTACCGCTCTCTCGCCACCTCTCATGGCCATTTGGCGGACATCATTCCTATAATAATGGATTTATTTCTCGCGTTTACTCAGTGTGAACAAATTATCTGAATGGTTTCTCCTGCTGCCCAGCATCTTATGCCTATGGCGGTCCATGTGAGGATGCGTGTCCGGGATGTGTCTCCCGGAACATCTTTAGGCATCCTTGTCACAGATTGGAATATACAATATGCACTATTAGGCTTCTACTGTTTCATATGCATTATCCTACTTGGTTGCTCCTACTGTCAAACGTACAATCTTCTACTTGGTTGCTTTTACTTCCTAACGTACAGTATACGACGTGGTATTTTCTACTGTACAACATACAATCTTCGACTTGCTGTTTTTTTTACTTTTCAACATACAATTTTCTACTTGGTGTCTGCTACTAACCGACATCGAGTATCTACTTGGTAGCTTATACTGTCCAATGTACAATATCCTACTGTTAAACATATCCAGACCTATTTGGTGGGACATCAACTCTCCAACGTAATATATATTACTTGATGTATTCTACTGTCCAACATGCAATTACTCCTTTGTGCCTTGGTGTATATATTGTCCAAAATATAACTTTTGGTGTATTATACTACCAAACATACGATCTTCTACTTGGTGGCTTCTACTGTCCAACGTACATTACCCTATTTGATGAGTTCTGTTGTCCAACGTCCTACTTGGTGGTTTCTACTTTGAGCCCGACAATTTTCCCTTAACACTGTTTTTGGTTTGATAGCCTTTTTTGGTAACTGTTTTTGCTCATCACATTGTTTTCTGATTGGTACTGCACGGATAACGTTCAGTTGTCAGCTAATCGCTGCCCATAGTGTTCTGCTTGGTGAGTGCCATACATGTAACACTCTATTTTTGTTGGTTATTTTTGTCCACCACGCTGCCTTGCTTGACTGGTGCAGCTATTTATAAAAATTGTATTTTGCTTAGTGGTTTGTTTCTCTTATCTATATCACTGTATTTTGTTATGCGTTATGTTCATATCCATGACACATTCTATTGATTAGTGACTGTTTTATTCTTCTTCTTATTATTATTCTTATTATTCTTCTTTTAGTCTTCTTAGATGCCTATATGCGGGCCCCAGTCCACCATGTTGATTTCGTTTTGCTGTCCATCGCGTAATTTTAGTAATGGTTTCTCGTGTCCTTTTATCTCACCTGTCGGTTTTTATTGTACATCACATTGTATTTGATTTAATGATTACTAGATGTAAGGAAAATGCAGGTTGCATATATCCGCGTCATCAAATGGTATTTAATATTATTCTTCTAATTACTATAAATATATACCTGTATACTGGGTCACACATGTGGGAATCAAGCCGGGTCATTCGCGGTTGTGTGTCCTGGAACACCCACATGCACCTTTGTCGCGGGGGCGATTGATAATTGCTCTCAATTTCCAGTGGTTTATCTACACATAAATTGAGCGTCTTTCACGAACAAACCATAAACTAAATTCAAGCTCATAACAATTCGTCACAGTTCATGAAACTGTCCCTCATGAACTTTTATGAACTAGCCATGAACCGAATTAAGACTTATCAAGTTCATAATAATTCATCAAATTTCATGAAACTATGTCTCATGAATTTTAACGAAGAAACCATGAATTAAATGAGAATTATCAAGTTCATAAAAATTCATCACAGCTCATGAAACTGTCCCCCATGAACTTCATGAACTAGCCATGAACCGAATTAAGACTGATCAAGTCACTAATAATTTATCAAAGTTCATGAAACTGTCCCACATGAACTTTCATGAACTAGCCATGAACCGAATTAAGACTGATCAAGTCAATAATACTTCAACACAGTTCTTGAAACTGTCCCCCATGAATTTCATGAACTAGCCATGAACCGAATTAAAACTGATCAAGTCAATAATAATTTACCAAAGTTCATGAAACTGTCCTTCATGAACTATCATGAACTAGCCATGAACCGAATTAAGACTGATCAAGTTAATAATAATTCATCAAAGTTCATTAAACTGTCTCTCATGAACCTTCGTGAACAAGCTA
>OZ024909.1:59926491-60026491 GCA_964017125.1 Flabesymbios commensalis | reverse complement strand
TGGTGATAAATGCCACGCAACTAGCCTTTCCTCACAATTGCTATGTGCCGAAACAGCTTCCATTTATTATTTATGCTGGGACGGAAGTGCGCATTGCACGTCGGACCCTGACCGGCCAGTGAAGCACCACCAGGGACACCTAGCGACCAAATTAGGAATTAGCGATAGAGGTGATGGCAAATAGGAGGTGATTGGACCAAAGAAAGAGTGGATCGGATTCGCGACCCTCCGTGGGGTTCTCTCTTCCTGAAACACAGGAAATGGGGACAAACACTGGCAGAATATTAGGCCACTAACAGAGGCGTTGGTGCATCGCCTGAACAACGTTTAGCCAACTTATCGTGTGATAAGGACACCAAGGATTACAGCTCAACAAACACCAAGCATTCATACAAAGTTGGTTTAATGTTGGGCCAGCATCGCAGACGCTGGACCAACATTGGAGCGGCGTTGGGTGAGCATCTCGTGTTTGCTGGGAGTGGGTCTGTATATTTCAATAAAGGTCAATATTATGTAGCATAATTAATATCATATCTTTAACGTTATCATCATCCTGATCATATTATTTACTTAGAATGCTGGTTGTTATAAAAAGTATACTTAATATTTGAAACACCTGGGTCATATTACACAGATATATAGCTTCTGAATAATTGCAACTTTTGAAATGTCAACTTCGGTTGTTAAAAAAAAACTTCTACATGATCTTCTATTAAAACACTAATATGCTACATGTATCTGTCAATTTAGCAACCTTGTCCTCAGGCTTAAGCAACGTTCCCTGATGAAGTGGAAGTATCACGTTTCACCAAATAGAGGACGATACAAACATTACATTTGCATCCGTTGGTTCATATCAGCCTAATGATTAACATGAATCAGGACAAGGTGATCTCACTGACCCCGAGTTCTGTCATAGTAGCCTACTTTCGATTAGGCCTACATAATGTGAAACCAAAGTTACGATTAAATTTATAATTTCACTTCTGTAATGTCCAGTACCAGATCAAGTCAAAGATAATGTTCTTCAACACACCAAAATTGTCTTTACTCATCAATCATACTACTGTCGTCAAATTAAAAACTCCACTCTTATGATCACGCACAAATTATGTTATTCTCGATTATAATGGACATGATTAATATGAATACGTATTAGACCAAAATTAATGCCCATAGAATATACAGACTTGAACAACTTGAAAAACAACAGTTGAACATTTTTCTGAATTACATTTTTTTTCAGCTATGATATATCGTTCCCTTTGATATGAAAGGGTGCATCTACACCAAACCTTCATATCCAAAGCAACGATATCTCAAAATATATACACATTATCGTCCATCATCTGAGATGGGGGGCTCTTGAAACATGGAGCTCGCTTTGTGAAACATCCGCCTTAATCACATTGTCCCTCCGTGTCCAATGTCTTCACCTCACGGTATACTCAGAGTGAAACTCAGGGGAAGAAAAGTAGTAAAATCCAGCAAAATAAAGTGATAATACACTTGGGTATTTCATGGAACGATGTCGTTTTCTTTTACCTTGGGGTGTGAATCGCGTCCGCAATTCACACCCCAAGGTAAATGAAATGGAATGAATCTGGCTTTAGGCCACCTTTGTGCACATATAGGCTAAAATAGCCAGGAGAACCTCCTGAGGATGGTGGGATGATTGAGATGGCACTGTCCTCCAGACACAGGATTCGAAATTCGAGCCCTGGCGGTCTGAGACCGAGTACGCTACCTCCCGGTCACGGAGGCTCCCCACAATACTAACTTTCACACGTGGATGGGGAAGAAACAATTTTGTTTCTTTCAAACCGCCGAGACCGGGAACCGAACCCCGAACTCTGGCGTGAAAGGCAGCGGTGCTAACCACTACCCTAGGGCCCCCGCCCACCCCAAGGTAAAAGAAAACGAGAATAACTAGTGGGGTGCCAAAGGCTTTGACCTATATCCCGGCAGATATCAGGCTGATGAGAATAGACCAGCATCAGTATCATTGCAAATGCATTTCTTCGCTCCGATGATTTTCCGCTGATACATTCGGTGCTACAGAAAATATTCTAACCGGATAATGCACAGTCGACCATTTTTGGAGGAAATAGGAAATTGGCTATCAAAAATAATGATTCTACGGGATGGTAGGATAGTCCACGCACCTCGTCTCTTCTCGGTTGACCGGTCACCAATCAATGAACATAAATCAGCGGACGACTTGACAGACGTTGGACCAGCATTGGCACAGGGTTGAGACGATGGTCTGTCATTTACAGGCCAGCCGAACCCCTCATCAGTCACAATGACAACAGAAGAGAGAGAGAGGGCGTGAGAGAACGATGGGAGTGGGCAGCTAGATCGGTGCTCAAGAGAAGCTGAAACTCAAACAGCATGGCAATTTGAACGTGTGACACAAAGACAGTTCGAGTGCTAGTGTTATCGTGGAAAGACATGGGTGCGAAGAATAGAAATAATGCGATAATTCATAGTATAAATTTCGATACGGAATTGTATTGCCATTTTGACATAATGCATAAGCCTGCTTATTATTTTAAATACAGAGTATATGACTAGTATATTCCACATATTAATGATGTGGAGGCCGCCTATAATTCGCCTTGATTAGCTTTCTGGGCAATGTCTTGCAGAAGAAATAAAACTAGATCTGCTGGCACTTATTGTCGCAGAGCAGTCTCTAATTGAAGGAGTGTGATGTAGGTCGACAAGGCGAAAGCCCAGTCTGTTTTTCAGCCTATAACTGCCACTTCCTGTCACGTGGGCGGGTTGCTGACGAGCGAGAATCCTCGCGGGACGTCGGCGAGAATTAGTCTGATGACTCTAGGGAGGTCGTTTTTATTTCTCAAAAAGCCTCCACTCTACAGCTCTATACGTCGTTGTAATGAGGATATATTTTCTGAAATTATTACCATCCGTTGGAATAAGCTGTTGCACCATCATGCCGTAGGCCTGAGCTCTGGATCGCATACCCTGACAGCGTTATTGTGGGGAAATGTTCCAATACTGGTTTCCTCTTCTAACAATGATTTTCACCCTTTAACCACCAAGTTATTCCATTTGAATTTTCACCCACTTAAAGTTGTGTCTCGCTGGCGCGATCCACAACTTCTAGTGAGTGAAAATTATTTAGATTTGACAAAATGGAGGTCAACGGTTTTGAAATATTGTTGATTGATGTCACATTTTATTCTCAACATGTTCAAAAGCTTGTATTTACTGTGCTAATAAAGAAATGAAAACCAGCAATAAAACAATTATTTTACTGAACAAAACGAAAATATGTCAATTATATTACAACAAGAGGAGCCCAGTGATCGAGTCCGGCTCGTAACAATTGGAAATTCAGGACAATTTTTTCCTACCGTCACACTTGGAGATTGTGTGTTCACCATGATTCGGCCATTGGATCAATGGTGGTATCGTCCGATATTACACACGTTACAAATCGCTACAGAAACAAAGACGTCATCAGTCATTCTGCTAACCAAATTCAAAGTGTCACTTTGGGGAACAAGAGTGAGACGAGAGGTCGAATGATTGATCAAATCACCCTAAAAGACGACCATGTTCTGCCCTCTTTCTAATCGTTGACACATATCTGACGCAGATTGATTGGCCTCTGCAAGAAAAGCAGAATAATCTAACACTGAGCACTCTCGGTCGAGGTCTAACATGCACACAAAGAAATGAAACGTGGCCACTTTTCTCCGAAAGTCAATGCTCTTTCGGTTGTAATAGCTGAATTAAAAACTATATTTAAATACTATTCGGACCAGTGTGAAATGTTTAATAATGACCAATTACGGAAAAGTGCAATAAAACAATAGTTATAGTTCCTTTATGTCAATATTCGTCATACATAAGCACATTTACCAGTAAAACTCCTCTTTAATCATCCCAGAGCTTTTTACAGCTAAACTCATTGCCACAGCAACATAATTACGTTTTTTGTGTAAAGTAACGCAATCACATATAGCTACTAAGCCTACATGTAAGCGATTTATTGTGAAATATTGTCCAAATGAAGGTGGACATTAGTATTGCTTTTTCATTTTTACATTGGACCTATGTCCTGAAAATAATACTTTTTCTTCACACAGATGGCAAGAAGTATCACATTGCGCACATTGAATTGATGTACAAGGTTTCATAAAACGGAAAAAAAAAACTTTTCAAGCACGTATATGGCAGCCTATGTTAAACTAGATTCTAGTGTATGTGAGTAGTGGTAGCCTCATCTGGAAAGATCTCCACAGTGATAGCCTCATCTGGAGAGAGCTCCATCCACGAGAGATACACAATAAGCATATCCATAACCTCGGCCCACAACAGCACTGTTTTTTATATTTTATTTAACGTGGTTTGTCGCTTTACAAGCGAGCACTGTACCATTGAGCAACCAGCTGTCTCTCTTGCCGATTACAGCGTAAAACAGGAATCACGAAACGTTGAACCAAGGGTTGGTTTAATGTTGGACCAGCGTCTGCGACGCTGGCCCAACATTAAACCAACCTTGGCTCAACGTCTCGTGTTTGCTGTGAAATGCACATTAGCCAAGGGGACACTGGCTAATGAACAGGGATGTATTGATGATCCTTGTCATATTCAGGAGGTGTCGATTTTTCCTTCTGGACGTCAATGCTTCAGTAATCACCGCATGACAATCACGCCACCACCACATCCTCATACATCAAAGCCATCTCTGAAACGCTTCATCAAAGCATTCAGCTCTAGTAACTCAACGATCAGAGTCTGCCATCGAGAGGATCGAGGATGAATAAAAGTTTGAGGATTCTAGGATTAAAAGTTACATCAGAAAATGCGAAGATTTAAGTGATACTGAAGTGAGGAAAGTGAGGATTTGACTGTAAAAAGTATAGTGAAGTGAAGTGAAGATCTGACCGACACATAAAGGCTCTCAATGTATTTGTTTACTTCTAACGTGCACAATTTGAGTTGTGTAAAATTATGGGGTTTTTTCATAATTCAGTTACACAGCACTGCTGGGCAACCCCGAGTCCAGGATCGCCAACATAGGCTGGGAAGAACAGGGTTATCCCAATGTTTTTTCTAGTAAGGCTACACTACACACAAACATGGGTTTTTCCTTATTATAACATACATTAAATAAAATTTTGATTTTTTTTCTTTCAAACTCAGCAAACACAACACGTTTAACCAATGTTGTTTTTGCCAGCGTCTCAACATTTAACCCTTTCAGTTCGGGGACCGTCTTTAGACGTCAGAATCTGACGTCTAAAGATGGTCCCCGCACTGAAAGAATTTAAATATTTATAATGGCCGTAGACCCACCACTAAGACATTCATAATGACTTCAAATTAAACGACATTGGATTAATGTATGGTATTTCCCGGGAGACACTGACTGCAGCACTGACTGATGATACCACTACCCTGTAGACACCAGACGCAGCATCGAGGAAATGTTTGGTCTGGGTTCACGTCGAGGTGTCAAAATCCGGCCAAAATCTGCAGCACGACCTTGAGATTTCCCTTTCCTTCATAAAAACCTTATATTTGATGCATTGCATATTATCGCAGACCATCATTGATGTACGAGGCGTCCATGGTCATTTGTCAATTTGCTGGTCAGATGACAAATTTGGCTTCTTGTGCATTGATATTGACTTATTTGACTCTTTGCTCATAGTAACACTAGATGCCACTAAACATGATTTTAGTTGTTTGTCATACCATGTATATTGTCATATGATTTTACCAAACTAACATTCTTGTATATACATGTACATATATCTCTCTTATTACAATGACAAATAAGTCTATGATGAATATTATTTCTGTCAATAAAATATCTGTCTGTCTGTCTGTCTGTCTGCTAGACTATTTTGAGATTAATAGATATAGCAGTAACAAATAATATCATTGGCAGTAATCAAGTAGTGATGGATAGAAAGGTTTGAACGCTAAACGGTTATATAATGTAATTTAAGATGTTTCAGAACACGGCAGCTGAGAAAAGAGGAGACCAGATTATTGTTGTCTGTGGGCCTATATTATTCTATAAAAACTGTAGGTCGGCCCTTAGTGACTTTTATCATTTAAAATAGGCGCACATATAGCACCAATCTGGCCTCGTCTTTTCACAGCAGTCGCGTTCTGAAACATGTTAAAGTATATTATGGAGTAGCCTGCATTTCCATGTTCACAATCATAGCTTGTATACACTGTTTGTGTGGCGTGTTGCTATTGGGAAAGGTGTAATACAGCTGCTTGTAGAGCCACCTGGTGAGTGCCTCATCTTCAGAATCCCATTACTTTTCTCACTGCCGAATAAAAGTAGCAGACTAGCAGTCGGAAGCTATAGGCACGCTCGCCTGCAATTGAGATATAGATGGGGACACTTAGTGACCGGAGATTGAACCGGATCTGAGACCCAGAGTCTTAAAAAAGAAACATGAAACTTCTGGCTGAACTCACAGCATGCCCGGTCGCTATAAACACAAACACCATCTCAATTGCATGCGAGCGTGGCTATAGACTATCCGTGGAAACACAGACGATGAACCAATGTTGCTCTAATGGTGGGCGAGCGTCGCAGACGGTGGCCCAACATTAAAGTAGTATTGAGACTCCTCAATAATTAATTTAACAATTTAATATGTTTTTTTGATAGAAATAACATCTTTTTTATCGACCAACTTTTATTAACCTCCACCAGGAGGGCTATGTTTTTGGTCGTGTTTGTTTGTCTGTTTGCTTGTTTGTCTGTCCGTCTGGCCGTAACTCTGGACCAACAGTCAGCAGACGTATTCCCAGCAAACACAAAGCACTTGTATAACATTTGTACAACGTCAGCCCAACGTCTTCGACGTTGAACAAATGTTATACAATTTGTTTTTGTGTTTACTGGGTTGTTTGAAATGCTCCGATCAGCTAATTAGCACAGACAATCATTGTAAATCGCCTCATTATAGATTGCATAACACTCAGTATTATATGATCACTGAGAATGGGGTGAAGATATGTTTTCTTACTGGTCGCGATATTACTGCACTAGGAGATATCGATCATCTAGAAGCTAACCTGTTCACACCACCGCTATAAGTATTGGTATTATTCATCGATTTGACCTATAGATCTTACGCCTTTGATTGGTGGAGATGGAAATATGGATCACCAGGTTCAAGGTCGACATCATCCTCGCATCCACATGTATCATATAATGATATATTTAGCTTTCTTATGTGTTTTTAAAGGAAAAGATGAAAAATAAAATGAATTGGGCTTTGGGCCACTTTTGTACATATATATATAGGCTAAATTGGGCCAGGAGAGCCCCCTGAGGATCGTGAGACGAGTGAGATGACACTTCCCTCCAGACACAAGATTCTAAATTCAAACCCTGGAGGTCTGAGGTCGAACGATACCTCCCGGTCACGGAGGCTCCCCACAATACTGAGTTTTACTAGTGGATGGGGAAGAAACATTATTTTGTGTTTCTTTCAAACCGCCGAGACCGGAAAACGAACCCCACCTCTAGCGTGAAAGGCAGCGGTGCTGAGCACAGTGCTCAGCACCACTGCCTTTCACACTCACTGAGCACTACCAGCAGAGGAGCGCGCAGCGCGAGGGCTGACGCGAGATTATGCACTAGCTCTGGTATAAACCTCATAGTGCCTCTCTCTTTTCAAGTGAGCACTACACTCGGGCCCTCGCCTTTTAAAGGGAAAGAACACTCACTGTCCGGCTTGCGCGAAATCTGATTTAAAATTTGTATACGATACGCGTGGAAATAACGATACCACTCATGATTCGTGACTTGGTGGGCGTACTCGTGACTATATATTGTAAAACAATGCCTCGGTCACAGTGACCCATACGAACTCAGTACTAACAAAAAGGCCACTAGAAATATTTAAAGCGACACAATCAGGCGAAAAATCATCCCAAAGCTAAAATTATATTTTCGCGTCTTGGTATGTCCATATTATTTGAGCATAGACTAAAATTGTGGAAGTCTTTTAAATTTAAGGTTGCTGCGGCAACGTAGCAAGTGTGCCGATAGCTCCATTTATCAGTTATTTCTGCATTTCTTATTTTAGACATGCATGTCCGAAATCAAATCTCGTCCTTATTTCTCGTTTAACTGGTAAATGCGCACCACACAATTTAAAAAACTAGGCAATTCTAGTCTATGGACATATTGACATATTATTATGACCATATCAAGGTGCCACAATAAAAATAATGATTTTGGCCTGATTGTGTCTCTTTAATACGGCATTCGCACGGATCATTGGTATCAAGATATTAATTATAAATACAGTGTACTAATTGTGAAAAAATAATCTTTCAGTGGGTTAAATGGTTTCTCTCACACTTGACTCTTTCAGCACCGATATTTTTCTTTTATTTGAAACTGGTATTGCTGACGCAAGTCCAACTTCGAATGAATGAATTCACTTCACATTGATCAAGTTACGAATTTATAGACGTATTATCAGTTATTCTACATCAGTGTATCCATTTCTTGTTAACCCTTACAGTGCGGGGATCGACTTTAGACGTCAGAATCTGACGTCTGTAGACGTCAGACTCTGGCGTCTACAGTCGATCCCCGCACTGTAAGAATTAAAATATTTCTAATGACCGTCGACCTATCACATAGGTATTCAAATGAATTAGAAAGAGCTAACTAAGATATTTATGATGATTTTAAATTGAAAAACCCTTTGGTCTCCATGGTTTATTGCAAAATAATTCAGCGTTGTAAGGGTTAAGGTCCATTTATTACACAGTCCGCGATAACCGTAAATCACGCGATAAAAAATATCCTCCATGATAAATTGTCCCGGTTTAATGTTGGGCCAGTGTCGCCGATGTTGGTCCAGCATTGTATAGATGTTATGCAAATATTATGTGTTTACTGGGAAGTCATTGTGAGTCATACAAGAGCGTAGGAGGGATCCACGTTACCCTGATGAGCTTCCGTACGAATACATGCTGGCGCTTCGTACTACAGTGACGAATCCACCAGTTGCCAACCATACGTCCGGCCAGATCCCTGGTTAAGATCCACGTGAATAGTCATCATGCAGGCAATAATATTATGAAGAAATACAACGGGTTTCTGTCCACATCATCAGACAGACAGACAGAACAGACAGACAGACAGACAGACAGACGAGAGGAACACACTGCCACAACGCAAGCAATGGATGCAGGATCCTAAATACATGAATAATTGTAGTTAACTGACAGAGATATATGGAAACAACCGATAGCCCCCGCAAGCCCCGGAGATGCATCTCTTTGATAATAAAATTCCAAATGAAAAGCTTTGCAGCGATAACGGCCCAGCAAACACGAAAATGTGTATAACATGACTGTATACAACGTGAGCCCAACGTCGTCGACGTTGGTCCAACATTGCATAAATGTTATGCAAATGTTATGTGTTTGCTGGGGGTACTAAACAGCCATAAAATACACTAAATGGACTACCACACCCGAGAGATGGAGGGAGAGAGGGCGACATGATTTTAGAACCCTGAATGTGCCGTGCATATTGGCAAGTCTGGTGAAATAACAGATTGCTCTGTCGATAGTGTTCCAGGAAATCAACAAAAATGCTCCTGACGCATTCGCTAGAGTAGTGAACTAGTTACAAAGCCAAAATGCCGTATCTGCTTACTTTACAAGTGAGCATATCGGGTCGTATCAACGTGGGAGTATCGTGTTTGTCGGATGCCCATTAGGCTAAATGATGTGGATCAGTGGGGATGAATGACGTTTGTATAATATGCCTACCTGATATTAAATAACAAATAAACATACGTGCATAATCATATACAGGGACGCTAAAGTCACCAGGAAAATGTCAAACCTGCTGAGCAACTTAAATGTTCAGAATTACTTCTCGCTCACACATTCTACCTTTGCCAAAACCAATCTTGTTAGTGTTCTCTGTCAAACAGTTCATCGTTGAGCAAAAGCTGAACCCATTAGAGTACTTTTTCTGGGTATTACGTTGCCCGTATTAGGCTTTTCACCGTTGATTGTAATTAATCATCATTCCGGCACTCCGTTTTTTCGCCACGGGATGCCGTGATGACTCAAGTGGCACGCGCGACGCTCGCATTCCATGGAAAAGTTAGTGCTCTCTTTAAAAATGTCCTAACAACGATATCAACCGGTGCAGCGCCACTAAATTTGGCAATTCACAAGTCGCACTGAATCCCATCATATCAAACAGACCCGTCTGTCACCTCCCAGCAAACACAAAACATTTGTATAGCATTTGTGCAACGTCGGCCCAACGTCTTCGACGTTGGTCCGGCAATGTACAAATGCTATACAAATGCTTTGTGTTTACTGGGAAGTGACAGACGACGGCTGGACAGCGGGTCAGCGCCACTGATGCTGGTCCGTTGTCTAGCTGTCGCTTGGCACCCATTTTAAGTTGGCACAGAAGTCATAAATTCTTCCAGGATTGTCATGTTTGGCCTTTATGGTTCTAGATATTGGTTAGAAACCCCGCATTATGAGTCCCATCACGTGATTACTGTGCTTTTTTTCTTGCAAATCGATTCATAGAAAATCGCATTGCCGATGTCAAAACCTAATTTTAGGACGAAGGGAACAAACGTATTCAATTCTTTCAGTTGGCGAGCGCGATAGTTCAATTAATAAAGCTTCCTATTCAGAATCCGGCGTGAGCAAACTATGGTGTCGTGGTTGCCGTTGTGCAGTGTTATCAACTTTCAATTTGAAATCATCATACATGTCTTAGTTAGCTCTTTCTGATTGATTTTAATACCTTTGTTATGGGTTTACGGACATTATAAATATTTTAACTCTTATAGTGCGGAGATCGACTTTAGACGTCAGAATCTGACGTCTACAGACGTCAGATTTTGACGTCGAAAGTCGATCCCCGCGCTGTAAGGCTTGCTATGCACAAGACAGCATACTGCCAAGATAAACTGAGTAAATCGTGTTAAATCAATACGCCCGTTGAATTAACTCACAAAATGTCAGGATGTCATTAGTAGTTTGAAATCTATAACATCTGCGTATCTACAGATTTAATCATATTTTGACACGCATGCAACACGTAAGATGCCATACGCTAGATCATTGTTGGAGCAATGCTGGACCAATGCTTTTCAGCTAAAGTTCAGTTAACTTCGTCCAGATTATAACCAGATAGATAGATAGATATTTTATTGACATTTATAACTCTACAATAAGACTTATGTCGTTGCATAGTAACACATTTGTATATATAACAGTAACCCTTTGGGCACTGAAATCCACTGTACTAGTGTTTCTGTATTTTTATTATAACCAGTTTTTTAAAAGTAAAATATAATTATGTGACGCTGATTTCCGTTGTGCGTTGTTAATTTCCGGTCACTTAGCGTTGTGGATCGCGGCAGCGAAACACAACGTTAAATGACTGGAAAAAATATTTAAATAGTTCGGTGCTGAAAAGGTTACCATCAGATAGTCAATGAAATGCAGCCTCCTTTTTCCCTGGTGTGCGTGGGCGAGTATTTTAATAGTCGGCATCGATTTAAAATAGATTCGACGCAGCAGCTATTGCAACTAATAGGTCGTTTGCGTCTCTCTAGCATAAGTAACAGACATGACTCTTTAGGTCTAAGGGAGAAGTGATTCTTACCTTGTTTCTTGGCCGCGTAAGCCACCATCAGTAGCACCAGCAGGATGCTAGCTGAAACAGAACCAACAACAGTAATTAGCATTAACTTATAGACCCTAGTCATTAAATACACGCATTCATATATGGCCTATAATTATCAGAAAAAAATCTGCAACTTGCGAAGTATGGTAGTTTAAAAACAAGCCATTTTATTATTTTTCCGCGTATATTTTGTTCAACGAAAATGACACATAGCTTTAGAATTTTTGTTTTACTGTATATCCGAATAATATCCATGTATATATGCCCGCAGGAAGTGATCAATCTGGTAAATGCGTTGTTTTGGGCGAGTAGAAAAGATGTGGGTAATGAGCTAGTATGCACCTTTAATCACTCATATAGCATTGAAATCTTTAATTTCACCATGGAGTTAACCCTTTCAGCGCGGGGATAGTCTTTAGACGTCAGAATCTGACGTCTAAAGACGTCAGAATCTGACGTCTAAAGACAACCCCCACACTGAAAGAATCAAAACAAATGTAATGGACGTATAATAACATGTATAGGTACACAAATGAAGCGGAAAGAGTTAACTAAGACATTTATGATGTTTTCAAATTGAAAAAACCCTTTGGTCTCCATGGTTTATACAAAAATATTTTAGCGTTGTAAGGGTTGAATTAAATAGAGATGAATTCTCTGATGTGACCTAGTCACACTCACATGGTAGGCCCCTATACTATGCGTGGTGCGTGGGTGTACAACGAAAAATCGGTCAGTTCGTGGCTGCCTTCACGAATTACAATGTAAGATACATAGAACACAGATACATTTTATTTGATAAAATGAAATGAAGTAAATGGGGTTTCAAGCCACCTTTCTGCACATATAGGCTAAACTGGGCCAGGCAAACTTCCTGAGGATGATGAGATTAATGTGACGATGACACTGCCATACAAACACATGATTCGACAATCGAAGCCTGGCGGTCTGAGGCCGAGCTAGCTGCTTCTCGGTAACGGAGGCTCCCCACAATATTGAATCATTGCGAGTGAGGGAGAGGAAACTTTTTGTTTCTTTGAAACTTAGAGGCCAGAGTGGGGTTCGAACCCGCGATCTCTGACTTTCCAAGCAGGCAGCTTTTTGAGACAAACTATTTGTGAAAACTTATACCAGTGAACAATGGGAGCGTTCGTGGTAACGTATACATGAATATGGTGAATGGCCATACACATGTGGAAGGGGGGGGGGGGGGTGAATTAAATGGATGATTGAATAAATAGTGAAATAAATGAATGGTTAATTATTATAAACTAATTATGATAAATTCTTCATATACCCAGCTTAACAGCTGATATAGCATAAAATACGTGAGATGTTATGATTATAATCCTAATTTATTAAAGTAAATATTATACTGTTGAAATTTGAATTATAATACTTTCGACGCTAAATGTCGCGAAAAATCGTTATTTACATTACTACATTATTATTATGACGAATCAGCTAGTTTATTTTCTGTGTTGAAACGTGGGGGGAAGAACAGATTATTTTTCAAAATTAAATGGGCGTTTACCCTTTACCCGTCAAGTTATCTGATTTAAATTTTCACCCATTTGAAGTTGTGTCTCGCTACCGCGACCCATCCCATCAAACACAGAAAATGTGTATAACAGTTGTACAACATTGGATCAAATGTTTTGTGCTTACTGATATAACTTCAAGTGGGTGGAAATTAATTATATTTGTTTAATTTGAGACCACACATTTGCAAATGTTGATGTTTAAACACACTTTTGATTCCTGATAACTGTGATAAAACAACTAAAGGATTAACTTATAATATAAACACCCTTTAGTCCCTATGATCACCAGATCTATATTCGTTAATGCTCACCAGATGGAGTGCAAGGGCGTAAGAAGAAAATAGTGTAAATGCTATACACTCACCAGGTGGTGCGTCAATCAATAGCTGACAATTTGAACCCCTTGTTTTGGTTACTACATGTACGGCTATGTCCATATTTTAAACAGATTATAGTGACAATAATTATTGACAGCGAATGATGATAGGTATTTTTTCTAAATTTTAAACTGAACTGGACGCATCTCCGCACTAAAAAAATAAGACCGCAACACAAAACTACAGTGGGATCCTGGCTTACTCCACGTCCGACGTAGTGGTATTATAAGATGCAGACGAGATGCAAGTATAGGGCATAATATAAATTACTGCAGTGCCTAGAAAGCGAGCGGAAATGATTAGGAACTAAGGACATAATAATAAAAACCGGAAGCCACCATGCTTGGTCACCAGGGATATTACACACTGGAAAGTTTCCTGGTGAGGTGTACTTATTTCCACAGCGATCCCTATAACAGTGATCCAGAATGGAGAAAGAAAAGTATGAAAGAGCATCGGTAGGCTAAAAATTCTGATGTAGAGTCTTAGCCTACTAATAAAAAATACATAAAATGCTGAACAAATTAACATCACTGACGATCTGAATGTAGAATGTAAACCAACCAACAAACAAACAAACAAACAAACAAACAAACAAACAAACAAAGAGGTCTACAACATATAAAAAATATTGGACTATTTACATAATAATAGCGAAAGGACTCGCGAGCTGGGGCCCGGAAGCGAGCTCTTGAAGTAACGGGAGTCGGGAGGGAGAGATAGGCCAAAAATCTATTTTTTACAGTGTTAGATCAAATATTTCCTTATCCGAAAACATAGTTAAATATGTGACTCAGCAATGAACTGAACAGAAAACAAGATGTCAGCACCCATTAGACAACTGTCAGAGGCATGTTGGACCATGAAATATCAGTTGTAACACTGTAAAAACGACTACAATAATCATTAGCCCTATATATATAATATAAGTGAATACAGCACCCATCCAGTGGCCAGAATTTGTCTTTTATTATTGCACAGTAGTTATTGTCCCAATACACACGACATGCTCAACCAATGACCTTAGACGATGAACCAACATTAAACTGTTAAACGAGCATTGGTCAAAAACTCAGGTCATCTCTGGTCATGACGCTGAGCTTGCAGCAAGAGATAATCTGAGCAGATATCGTCCCTTTGGATATGAAAGGGTGTATCTGCACTTTGCAAAGTGGCAGATACACCCTTACATATCTAAGGGGACAATATCATAATAACTATTCATGGCACAGATATAATTTTGTATTGGTTGAATGCGAAATTTTCTGGAGAAATTAATTCATAGCTAATTTGTAGATGTCGAATTGTTGTGTCCACATAAATGTTTCACTATAAGGTAAATAGCTAAATATGTTAAATAACAAAATGAAGCCTGAATGAACAACCCTTATAAAGAGCTACACGCAGGACACCTGTTTATAAAGATTATTCGCAGGACTGGTAGAGGGGTGACAATAGATTAAATAAAATGTGAAACCTAGAGATACTGATGATTGTAAAAGTTTCTATTTTTTAGCCTAAAATGGTCGAAACATACGTCAGAACTTAAAGTGTGTGTCCAGTGCACACCTAGGGTATTAGTTTACATGGATTCGTCCACGGATGGATTGTCAAACATAATATATCTGGTTTGGAGTACGTGATTCGTGCCGCCGTGCAAAGGCAAACAGCAGTAACTGCTTACTTTTCAAGTGAGCAGTTACTGCTCTTTTTCGCCGCACGCCAAAGTACATTCCACTGTTTAAGCTGTATACTCAATGTAGTCCTCTAAGTACACAGATCCCGGGCAGGGATTGTCACAGGGTACTATGGTGGTCCACAGGACCCTATCAACACTGTGGGAAAGTTAAACTCTAGCCATTAACCATCACTATCGACCCTTAGAGGGTTATATTATTAAATTTAAATTTTACCCACTTGAAGTTGTGTCTCGCTACCGCGACCCACAACTTTAAGTGGGTAAAATATACTAACATAATTTGAATCGAAATATAATGACAATCTTACAGATTTAATTAATCTTATCATTTCTCCTTCAAATTCTTTTGACAGAAGGACAAATAAAAAGGTTTAAAACGGCTGAAGACGTGATTAGCACTTTAAGGGTTAACCACTATCGTTTTAATCTATTTTATTAACCCTTTAAGCGCTATAGCACGCCTATAATCGTATAAAATCTGTTTTATTAGCAGATTAAATCACAGTCATTGGGAATGAAATGAGTGCTTAAATATCAAGGTTTGAAAATATTTGATCTCAAATAGAACAAATATGAGTAATTTCCACTTGGGCCTACTCGAGATTGTTGGTCGCGGTAGCGAGACACAAGTGGGGGGATTTAAATAAGATAACTTAGCGGTTAAACTAATTTAATTGCGTGTCGCGTCAGCGAGCCACACAAAGTATTTGCAGAACTAGCATTGTGAGCATGCCATCGACGAGGTTTGATACAAATTAATAATAAGGTATTTTAAAATATATAATTGTATAGGTTGTGGTTGTATTTCATAAAAAAAACAATGTGTGTTACCGCAGGTTCTGTCTTTTTATAAAGTATGTGACATTGCGTGAGCCGAGAGTTCCAGTGTGTTATTATACAGACTTTGCCTCAGGTTGGCCAATCACATCCTGGAGAGTGTGGCATGTATACCGTGGTCGACCAGGAGAGCCAGACATTTGTGATGATATCAAGATACCACACACCGATGAATCAAGTCTGTCAATGGTGATGTAATCTTGCTGTCTGTTTGTTGTATTACAAACATGGTGTCATGGTCGGAGATGTCAACAGCGCTCAGGTGCCACTTAAAAATGATTGACACATTCAAAACGCAGTCTGCTGGTCTCAAACTTTCTTCTTTCAAAACTGACAATGAGATTTATAGTTCTTACATATGTTATAGAATACTCGAATTGCGCTATCATTAGGTGGCGTTCAAAATCATATGGTTTGGCGTACGGATACGGCATGCGTATACGGCATACGGATACGGTAACAGCATCCGGCAATTGGGTAGAATATTCACATGTACACGGCTATAAAGCACGGCTTGCCAACGGTTTTATTCTCTTTCTCACAGGGCCAGGTGTTTCTTCCCCATCCACGTGTAAAAATTCAGTATTGTGGGGAGCCTCCGTGACCGAAAGTATCATGCACGGCCTCAGACCGCCAGGGCTCGAATTTCGAATCCTGTGTCTGGAGGACAGTGTCATCTCATTCATCTCACCATCCTCAGGAGGTTCCCCTGGCCCAGTTTAGCCTATATGTGCACAAAGGTGGCCTAAAGCCCGATTCATTTCATTTTACAGGGCCAGGACATGCAGGATGGCAACAACATCTTCGAAACTATGAGCCTTCAATTATTATATCTTGCAACAAAATGAAATTTAAGTAACTTAGTCTGTATACATATGCAAACCCAGTATACACTAAACTTTGTATCGCATTTGTACAACGTCGTCCCAACGTCTTCTAGGTTGGTCCAACATTGTACAAATGTTATACTAATGTTTTGTGTTTGCTGGGAAGAGAAAAGAAAGCTATAATAAAAGCAAAACTACATCGGTGAATATATGCAATGCTCCTTTGAAGAAGAGAACAAGGGACACATCATTGGCTAGTGAAGGAATTGCTGAATGCGAAGCAATTCCAAAGCTACTTCAGGTTATCCAGAGAACAATTTGCCCAAGTAGTTTTTCTGCTACTTTTCCAAGTACTTTTCCTTTGAATGAATGAATGAATTAATGGATGGATGGATGGGGTTTTAGGCCACCTTTTTGCATACATAGGCCTATGGGCTAAACTGGAGCCTCTGAGGAGCATTTGATTAGAAAGAGTACGCCAAGAGAGTCAATATGTTCAATTAATTTTTCATGCTCCTGAATGGTACAATTCCAACGAGGCATGTTGCTTGATCGATCTAAGTTCCACGTGGATTGGGATGTTTCTCAATAAAATGGGCATGACATCATATTTGACGTCATTTTCTGGATTTCCCTATGCGGCTTTGTGTACGGATGCGGCAAAATCGCTACATGGAGCGATCGAAATAGCCGTAACCTATCCGTATTCCGTATCCGTATGCCGTATCCGTGTACATGTGAACACCTTCATTGATAATTATATGAAGAGATTTTTGCCGGATGCTGTAGATCGGATGCCGTATGCTTTTGGACACTGCTTTAAACTGTCCAGAGGTAATGGGTTCGAATCACGATTGAACCGGATGTTGATCATACTCATTGTGCATATAAAGTGACCAGACTGTTCAGAAATCTGAAAAGGACTTCCTATGGTACTGTGTTCTATAAAGAACTCATTCTGTCCGCTGGTAGCTCGAAATCCAGAGATAATGGATTCGAATACTGGCCAGGACAGATGTTTGTCATCGAGGGTGTGCATATGTACTACTCCAAACGGTTCAAATTGCAGTGATTTTCATGTTGCGATACAATAATTAAGGAGAACCATTCAAGTAATTCGATAAGAGTAGGACATAGTCAAGAATTTAGGCTTCCTTCTGTCATGGTTTGGGTTAGGGTTGATTGCAGAAAATGTGCAGAAAACGACGTAAAGCAATGTTCACTAACTTCACTCTATTCAATTCACAGTGTGAGGATCAAGCGCATGGGAGGATTTGGGGCCAATCAGTGGGGTGATTGCGGACGTCCATGAGTGTCCTTAAGAAAGCGCATAAAAAGAACCAGCAAATAGTCAGTTACCACATGATGCACGCCTCCAATCCAAACGATAACAGGGTACTTGGGAATTGGAAGCTTACGACGGGTTGCGGAAGGTGTGGAGATCCTTTGTATTAGCACATGCGCTCCCTGGAAATCCCAATAAATATGTTTATACCAAGGTCAAATAAATAGAACCGGTACTTTCTGTTTCATCCACACATGGATAATCTAACAGCCCAAAGAGAAAATATACTTAGTTTATCGCATTCATGTCCAACAGCGTAGGCGACACATTGAGTTTTCAGAACTTAATGAAGTATCTGAAATTAATGGTCCCGATATAAAAACCACTCGGGGACAATATACTTCAGTATTTACTTTGTAGGCACACTACGTATATTACGGATCAGTCAGACTTGATGAATGATCCATGAGAACAATGCCGACCCGATCATTGTACCATACCGTAAACTAGACCCAAAATGACCTCCTGTGATATTGGTTAGCGTAGATTATGACTAGAATTAGGTAATTGGAATTTTCACCCACTTAAAGTTATGTCTCGCTGACGCGATCCACAACTTTACCTGAATGAAAATTATTCAGATTTGACAAAATGGAGGTCAAAATTTTTCAATTCTAGTTGATTGATGTCACGTTTTATCTTAATCATTTTTAAAAGCTGATAGGCAATGTTCTGATAAAATATGTGAAAACGGACATATGATTGGAACCGGTGGTTAATGCTTAAATGTAAAGCTTTAGCTTCTTAGATCTGAGCCGAAATGATTTATAAACATGCAAAGGAAAAGATAGAGAGTGTATACTCTGAAATCTGGGTTTGGTTTTGTTCATTCATTTCAACTCCCCGGGGAGCATAACATATTAGTTTAAATTTCACACCCTATATATTACAACCATTATTTGTTATTCATATGCTAAATAGATATTTGTTAGAGATCTGACATAATCACCACCGGTACGTCTCTCAATGTGTTCCTAGCAAACACAAAACATTTGTATAACATTTATACAACGTCGGCCCAACGTCTTCGACGTTGAACCAACATTATATAAATGTTATACAAATATGTTGTGCTTGCTGAGAAAAGATTAGAGGACTCGCCTCCCAGAACGCCGATCACTATGGTCTGTATTATTTTGATCTTTGACATTATATTGATTTTTGGCGTGAGGTCTGAAACTCGGCGTGGCAGCACAGCAAGCTGGAGTCGTTGAGCTACTGTTGTTTCGATGTTGGGCCAGCATCGTAGACGCATGATAGCTTGCAGGTCGGCAGATGGGGAGAAATGATCAAAAGTGGCATGAATGAATGAAGGTTTAGGACACATTTATGCACATACAGGCTAAGCTGGGCCGAGAGAACCTGTGGTGAGGATGATGCTATGAATCAGATTATACTACCCTTCAGACACAGGATTCGAAATTAGAGCCCTGGTGGTTTGAGGTCGAGCACCCTACCTCAGCATAGGTCGAGGAGGCTCCGTACAATACTGAGTATCTACGCGTGTGTGGCGAAAACATTTTAAAACCCGTGTACATAATCGTCTCGTTCGTTAACTAGTTTTGTCTGTGTCGTTAAAGAGTTGTTGTTGTCGGTTCTCTGTCGTCTAATTCCAGAAATAACATACAATTCATCATATTTTGTGTGGGAGTCGCTGGTTCGCTAGTGACTTTTTAGGCGGTCTGAATCAGTCTTAATTTAATCTCTAACTGTTCTTCAGATTCTTGAATTGTTTTTTTTAGGAATCGCTGTGTAATTTTTCGAAGACGACTCTATTGAGGTGCGACGTCGAAGTAATCTACTGACGACTTTTGGGGGACAAAAAAAAACAATTACAGAGTTGACAGAGACAAATTAACGAAAATAATTCGCCCCTGGGTCGACGCAAGGTTTTTGAACATGAACAAAATCTGGCGGCGAATGAAATCGAGGTGAGCAACCAATGTAAGACTTTCTAGAGACTAAATGCAGACTAAATTAAGACGGAGAACAAAATTAGCCGAATCGCCATTCGTCTCAGTCGCCAATCGGTGGCAAGCCCGGTGAAGCAACGCATCCGGAATCATCGGATAGAACCCTCATCGTGGCGCGCAATTCTGCCGTGCAAAGCCAAATGACAGTATCTGCTTGCTTGTAAAGTAAGCAGATTCTGCCTTATGGGCTTTGTAAGGCAGTATATTGTCAGTACATGTTTCAGAAAACACTGACGCTATTAATGATCCGGCTATTAGGGTTAAGTGTGATGTAAGTATAGCCGCGTATTAACTGTCAAAGTTGAATATTGAAATGAATTATAAAGTCACAATTGGTACCCCTCCACAATATGTTTTCGGTAACCATGTTAATGTATTTGTTGAAAATATGTTATTCGTGGTTCCAAGAATCAATAAGATAAGTAATAAATCATTAAGTAATAAAATGTACTAACTTTGAAACAAATGTTTGAAACTTATGACGTTTCGACTTGCTACGGCAAGCCTTGATCTGAGCCATTTCGCCGCCAGGACATCAGTATGTGAGCAAGGCTTGCGGTAGACAGACAGACAGACAGGTAGAAGTGGAAACGCCATAAGTTTCAAACATTTGTTCCAAAGTTAGTACATTTTACTACTATCTCATGTTAATGTAATTATGCGGATCTGTGTATAGAGTGCATGTACTGATCACTCTATATGCCTACATTCTGTCTATATTGCCAGTAAATGCTGGACAAATCTTGCTTTTTAAACGCAGATGGTTAAATGTGGTCCATAGAGAAAGGGCAGAAATCTTCTGTGAAAGCCGACAGATGTTTGCCAAGCAGATCCTGCCAAAGTACACACGAGATAGCCTTTGTGAGGAGCGGGTGCATGCAAGGATCCCTGATCTCGTGGCCGGCGTGTCCCGAAGCAAACCCCTAATGGAATACCGGCCCAACGCCGGCTGAATGATGTGACAGCGTCTGCGACGCTGGCCCACCATTGAATCGACACTGGGCGGGCGTACGGATACCGCGTCCCCGTCAGAGGGACGGAGAATCAGTATATAGTGGTGAAGGTTACCAGATGACGGGGAATCAGTCTATAGTCATGAAGGTTACCAGATGACGGGGAATGAGTCTATATAGTCTTGAAGGCTGCCAGATGACGGGGAATTCGTCTATATAGTCTTTAAGGCTACCAGATGACGGGGAATCAGTCTATAGTCTTTAAGGCTGCCAGATGACGGGGAATCAGTCTGTATAGTCTTCAAGGCTGCCAGATGACGGGGAAACAGTCTGGCTGTCAGATGACGGGGAATCAGTCTATAGTCTTTAAGGCTGCCAGATGACGGGGAATCAGTCTATATAGTCTTTAAGGCTGCCAGATGACGGGGAATTCGTCTATACAGTCTTTAAGGCTGCCAGATGACGGGGAATCAGCCTATATATTCTTTAAGTCTGCCAGATGACGGGGAATCAGTCCATATAGTCTTTAAGGCTGCCAGATGACGGGGAATCAGTCTGGTTGTCAGATGACGGTGAATCAGTCTATAGTCTTCAAGGCTGCCCGATGACGGGGAATCAGTCTGGCTGTCAGATGACGGGGAATCAGTCTATATAGTCTTTAAGGCTGCCAGATGACGGGGAATCAGTCTATATAGTCTTTAAGGCTGCCAGATGACGGGGAATTCGTCTATATAGTCTTTAAGGCTGCCAGATGACGGGGAATCAGTCTAAATAGTCTTTGAGGCTGCCAGGGGCGGGGGCCCTAGGGTAGTGGTTAGCACCGCTGCCTTTCACGCCAGAGTTCGGGGTTCGGTTCCCGGTCTCGGCGGTTTGAAAGAAACAAAAAATGTTTCTTCCCCATCCACGTGTGAAAGTCAATATTGCGGGGAGCCTCCGTGACCGAGAGGTAGCGTGCTCGGCCTCAGACCGCCAGGGCTCGAATGTCGAATCCTGTGTCTGGAGGACAGTGTCATCTCAATCATCTCACCATCTTCAGGAGGTTCTCCTGGCCCAGTTTAGCCTATATGTGCACAAAGGTGGCCTAAAGCCCGATTCATTTCATTTCATTTCATTTTTAAGGCTGCCAGATGACGGGGAATTCGTCTATATAGTCTTTAAGGCTGCCAGATGACGGGGAATCAGTCTATATAGTCTTTAAAGCTGCCAGATGACGGAGAATTCGACTATATAGTCTTTAAGGCTGCCAGATGACGGGGAATCAGTCTATGTAGTCTTTAAGGCTGCCATATGATGGGGAATCAGTCTATATAGTCTTTAAGGCTGTCAGATGACGGGGAATTCGTCTATATAGTCTTTAAGGCTGCCAGATAACGGGGAACTCGTCTATATAGTCTTTAAGGCTGCCAGATGACGGGGAATCAGTCTAGATAGTCTTTAAGGCTACCAGATGACGGGGAATCAGTCTATATAGTCTTGAAGGCTACCAGATGACGGGGAATTCGTCTATATAGTCTTTAAGACTGCCAGATGACGGGGAATCAGTCTATATAGTCTTTAAGGCTGCCAGATGACGGGGAATCAGTCTATATAGTCTTTAAGGCTGCCAGATGACGGGGAATCAGTCTCTATAGTCTTTAAGGCTGCCAGATGACGGGGAATCAGTCTATATTTATAAAGGCAGCCAGATGACAGGGAATCAGTCTGTAGTCGTGAAGCCTGCCAGATGATAGGGAATCAGTCTATAGTCGTGAAGGCTGCCAAATGACGGGGAATCAGTCTATAATCGTGAAGCCAGCCAGATGACAGGGAATTAGTCTATAGTCGTGAAGGCTGCCAGATGACGGGGGATCAGTTTATAGCCGTGAAGGATTTTTTCCACGTATAACATTACCCACTGGAATCTCAAATTCTAGTGCAACATTAATGGATAATTTTTATGTAAAAAAACTAAACATTCAAGTAACTCTATTGCAGGTATATTATTAACCTCACTTTCCGATCACGTTCCATATTTTATATCGCTAGCGTACTCTAAATCTGGTAAACGCACTGACAAATACATTGAAGCCACAAAGTTAATACGAGATGCAAAGAAAGAATATTATTCGGAATCAATTAAACTCTACAAAAACGACCTGAAAAAATTATGTAAGGTATTTAATGAACTTAACAACAAATCCAACTTTTCTAACAACATTAAAACAATAACTTATGAAAACAAAACATTTACAGATGATGCTGATATAGCAAATACTTTCAACAAGTACTTTACTAGTGTGTCTGAAAAATATCTAAATAAAGAAAAAAGTCTATCTCCAAATCTGAAGAAACTGGAAGCTTTTATTACAACGAAACTACCAAAAGAAAACATTTTTAATATACCATACATAACAGAGGATTTTGTTTATAAAATTTTGACCAGCCTTGATAATAATAAAGCGACAGGAATCGATAATATATCATCAAAGATTGTTAAAATATCAGCCCCAGTAATTACGAAACACTTAACAGACATTTGTAATCACAGTATTCGTAACAGCTGTTTTCCGTCGATCTGGAAAAAGGCAAGAGTTACACCACTTCACAAGAGAAACTCAACCGACGACCCAGAAAACTATAGACCTATATCTATTTTGCCCCTTTTGTCTAAAGTTCTTGAAAAACATGTACACAACTCATTGTACAAATTTTTTCTGGTGAATAATCTTTTATCCCCTCGACAATCAGGTTTTCGGACTAAACATTCTTGTGAAACAGCACTTACTGAAATGACTGATGATTGGCTTAGTGCCATGTACAACAATGAATATTGCGGAGTTCTTTTCCTAGATTTATGCAAAGCTTTCGATCTGGTAGATCACAATATTCTACCTAGAAAACTAAAATTATATCAACTTGGTGAACAATCCCTTTTTTTCTTTCAATCCTACCTTTCTGATAGAAAACAATCTGTTAAAATTAATGCGACATATTCAAGCGAAATCTGCAACACACATGGCGTTCCACAAGGCTCTATATTGGGTCCCTTACTTTTCTTAGTTTATATTAACGACCTTCCATTAGAAAATGCATCTGGTAAAACATCATTATTAGCAGATGATTCAACAATTACTGTCCGTGGCAAAGAGATACACTTTGTCAAGGAACATTTATCTAATGAAGCAGTACGTACGAACAACTGGTGCTATGAAAATGGCATGGCCTTAAGTTTTGAAAAAACCAAAGCAATGTTAATCCTATCAAAAGCAAAAGAATCACGTTTAGCTGAAACTGAAATAGACATCAACAAAAATATTAACGGCACACAAATAAAAAATACCAAACAAGAACAACTCCTAGGTGTGCTTATCGATGATAACTTAACGTGGCATAGTCAAGTAAAGAAAGTTAAACAAACAATTGCTTTCAAGCTGTCTATTCTCAGAAAAATAAGACATTATTTACCTGCAAAGACCCGTATTTTGTATTATAACTACTATATTAAACCACACCTACAATATTGCTGTACTATATGGGGACAATGTAACAAAACTGACATATATTCAATAATAAAATTGCAAAAACAAGCCGCACGCCTTATTCTGGATGCAGATAAGTATTCCCCATCTATTCCTCTGTTCGATCAACTTGAATGGGGAACGTTTGATAAAATTGTTCAGGAAAAACAGGCCACAATGGTATTCAAAGCTCTAAACAACCTTACCCCTGATTATATATCTAATTTATTTAAACCAACATGCACAAACACAAATCAATCATTAAGATCGAAGACAAGCAATAAACTCCATGTACCAGCAGCTCATCACAAAAGCCTTAGGTTTAATGGTCCAAAAATCTGGAATTCTCTATCCGATGAAGCACGCAAAGCAACAACATTAAAAGAATTCGTACGCTAATACAAAAACGGAAATAAAAAGTAGTTACTATATACATATATCAGATTTGTAATTATTGTGTTTAAAATAATATATACGTTGTCTGCAATTGTGCTTTAATTGTACTCTCAAATGTAATCTATGTATGTGTGTTTGTAGATGTCATGTTTACAATGTATATACTGTATATATATATATATATATATATATATATATATATATATATATATATATATATATATATATATGTGTATATATATGCATGTATGTATATGTATATATATATTATATCAATACCATACATTATTTTATAAGTTATGTAATATGAGGTTAGGTACTGAGTTATATAAATATACCTCAATATAAAAATGTCCAGGTATATTTTATTTTATCAATTATTTCCATGTATACAAATCAATCATGTAAATTGTTTTACTTCAATATGATCACTTCTTCTGTAGGTGTTTGTAAAATTATATGCTGCTGCCAAATAGATTGTTAGATTTACCATGTACACGAATATAAATATATGCTATTATTACTATTTTCTATTATATAAGTAAAAGAATCATACGAGTTATGTATATATTATTATATTATTTAAATAGATGTATATATCGATGTATGTTTTTAATGTTTATGTATGAGGGCCCCACGGCGGATGAGCTATGCTCAGTGGGTTGGTACATACATGTATGTATGTTTTTAATTTTTATTGATTTTGTACGTTCTTGTATATACATGTACTCTCGCTAAATAAAGACTTTATTATTATTATTATTATTGAGGTGAAACAGACTTCCCATGTTTCGATTATTAACTTCAAAAATGAAATAGCTAACTCTGATATTTATTCAAAAATGAATAAAGACATAGATTCTGACCCCAATATTAACTATGACATAATTCACAATATTTTAAAATCAGCCACTAAACAACATCTGGCCCCTAAAATTGTCAAATTTGATAAACGCCGTCATAAAAAATCACAATAGATAACTCAAGGTATTGTAAAATCAATTTCTTATCGAGATAAATTATATAAGCAATACAGAACAACACCTACAAATACAGATGCATGCGATAGAATTAAAATTAACTTAAATACGTATAACAAAATATTAAAATCAAACATTCGGATGGCAAAGCGAAATCACTACTTCTCATTATTTCAAAAATATAAATATAATATTAAAAATACATGGACTAATATAAAGAATTTATTACAACAATCTAAAGTCAAAAGAGACTTTCCTAATCATTTTACGATCAATGGGGAGGAAATCACTTACTCAAACATCATAGCTAATAAATTTTGTAAATATTTCACCGACATTGGACCTAGCCTCGCCAAAAACATAAAAATGCCCAAAAACATTAACGTTGGTGATTTTCTAACTGGCACGCATAGCTGTACATTTCAATTTAAGAAAATTTACGACATTTCGATACTTAGAATAATTAATGATCTACCAAATAAATCTAGTACAGGTTTTGATGATATTTCTATGAGAATAATAAAGGCAATTAAAACAGAAATAATACCAGCTCTCACATGTATTTTTAATCAGTTCCTCAATACCGGTATATTTCCAGAAAAACCAAAGATAGCTAAAGTAATACCTATTCATAAGAAAGGGTCTTTGAACGATATATCAAACTACCGTCCAATCTCACTCCTTCCCTCAATATCTAAAATTTTGGAAAAACTAATTTTCAAACAATTGAGTACATATTTAAATGAACATCAACTTTTATGGTCATTCTACTGAGTTAGCATCGATTGAGCTAATTGATAGAATCACTCAAGACCTTGATAAAGGCAAAATACCGATAACCATTTTCTTAGATCTCTCAAAGGCATTCGACACTCTTGATCACGTTATTTTACTTCAGAAATTAAATTATTATGGTATAAAGTCAGTAGAGTTAAAACTATTTCAAGACTATTTACAAAATAGAACCCAATATGTTTCTTATGATAAAACTAATTCTGATATGTATCGTATATCCACTGGTGTGCCTCAGGGGTCTATATTGGGCCCTCTTATATTTATCATATATATTAATGATTTATGCAACGCCAGTAAACTGTTTAAGATGATTATTTATGCTCATGATACTACTTTAGACTCCACAATAGATGTTTTTGGTAATTATATTTTCAAAAATTTAAATTTAGAATTGACAAAAGTTGCAGACTGGTTGAAGTTGAACAAATTATCAATCAACATAAAAAAATCCTAATTTATGGTATTTCATATGCCTCAAAAACAAGTCAATATACCAAATAAAGAGATTGAAAATATCAAAATAGAAGCTGCTGATGAATTTAATTTTTTAAGGTTAACAATACACAAGCATTTAAAATGGGATTTGCACATAAAACATGTATTTGTTCAAAAATGTATGCGTTTTTGTATTCCGGCTATTTTTAATAAATCAAGCAGCCTTATAACAGATAAAATAAAAACTCATAGTCGAAAAGGATTTTCAGTATATCCAAAATGTTTTCTTGTAAATGCATACAGCTCAATATGTTTAATACCAAACTGCTATATATGTTCAAAAATTGCTGTTTCGTAATACACGGTGCACTTTGGACGCTGGCCCTCTTTGGCCCTATATTTTGGCCAAGGTGAAGGTTATTATATAAGATCGTATTATTATATTTTATATCCATGCAATCCGCTAATTCTAACGTTCTTAATATATTTAATTTGTGTCTCTGTTTTTGCGTTGATACATAGACTACACTCGTATTTGTCTGCCTCTCCACCGCATTAATGTTACTATTTTATTATTGGCCGTCTTTTTGTCTCTCCGTCTTCCCCGCGACGTATGCAGTTTTTCAGAAACTATATATACTACTTTATTGAAGGGTGGCCTGCATGGTAGCGGCTTAGCATAAGCCTTTTGCAGGTCTCCTTTGCATTTTTATAATTATTTGAATGTATGTATGTTTCAAGCATAAATAAATCAACTGAATTGAATTGAAGGCTGCCAGATGACGGGGAATCAGTCTATAGTCATGAAGGCTGCCAGATAATGGGGAATCAGTCTATAGTCGTGAAGGCTGCCAGATGACGGGGAATCAGTCTGTAGTCGTGAAGGCTGCCAGATGACGGGGAATCAGTCTATAGTCGTGAAGGCTGCCAGATGACGGGGAATCAGTCTATAGTCGTGAAGGCTGCCAGATGACGGGGAATCAGTCTATAGTCGTGAAGGCTGCCAGATGACGGGAAATCTGTCTATAGTCGTGAAGGCTGCCAGATGACGGGGAATCAGTCTATAGTCGTGAAGGCTGCCAGATGACGGGGAATCAGTCTATAGTCGTGAAGGCTGCCAGATGACGGGGAATCATTTTATAGTCGTGAAGGCTGCCAGATGACGGGAAATCAGTCTATAGTTGTGAAGGCTGCCAGATGACGGGGAATCATTTTATAGTCGTGAAGGCTGCCAGATGACGGGAAATCTGTCTATAGTCGTGAAGGCTGCCAGATGACGGGAAATCAGTCTATAGTTGTGAAGCTGCCAGATGACGGGGAATCAGTTTATAGTCGTGAAGGCTGCCAGATGACGGGGAATCATTTTATAGTCGTGAAGGCTGCCAGATGACGGGAAATCAGTCTATAGTTGTGAAGGCTGCCAGATGACGGGGAATCAGTCTATAGTTGTGAAGCTGCCAGATGACGGGGAATCAGTTTATAGTCGTGAAGGCTGCCAGATGACGGGGAATCATTTTATAGTCGTGAAGGCTGCCAGATGACGGGGAATCAGTCTATAGTTGTGAAGGCTGCCAGATGACGGGAAATCAGTCTATAGTCGTGAAGGCTGCCAGATGACGGGGAATCAGTCTATAGTTGTGAAGGCTGCCAGATGACGGGAAATCAGTCTATAGTTGTGAAGGCTGCCAGATGACGGGGAATCAGTCTATAGTCGTGAAGGCTGCCAGATGACAGGGAATCAGTCTATAGTCATGAAGGCTGCCAGATGACGGGGAATCAGTCTATAGTCGTGAAGGCTGCCAGATGACGGGGAATCAGTCTATAGTTGTGAAGGCTGCCAGATGACGGGGAATCAGTCTATAGTCGTGAAGGCTGCCAGATGACGGGAAATCAGTCTATAGTTGTGAAGGCTGCCAGATGACGGGGAATCAGTCTATAGTCGTGAAGGCTGCCAGATGACGGGGAATTAGTCTATAGTCGTGAAGGCTGCCAGATGACGGGAAACCTGTCTATAGTCGTGAAGGCCGCCATATGACGGGGAATCAGTTATAGTCGTGAAGGCTGCCAGATGACGGGAAATCAGTCTATAGTCGTGAAGGCCGCCAGATGACGGGGAATCAGTTATAGTCGTGAAGGCTGCCAGATGACGGGGAATCAGTCTATAGTCGTGAAGGCTGCCAGATGACGGGGAATCAGTCTATAGTTGTGAAGGCTGCCAGATGACGGGGAATCAGTCTATAGTCGTGAAGGCTGCCAGATGACGGGAAATCAGTCTATAGTTGTGAAGGCTGCCAGATGACGGGGAATCAGTCTATAGTCGTGAAGGCTGCCAGATGACGGGGAATTAGTCTATAGTCGTGAAGGCTGCCAGATGACGGGAAACCTGTCTATAGTCGTGAAGGCCGCCATATGACGGGGAATCAGTTATAGTCGTGAAGGCTGCCAGATGACGGGAAATCAGTCTACCATCGTGAAGGCCGCCAGATGATGGGAATCAGTCTATTCTCCTGAAGACTGCAAGATGATAGGAATCAGTCTATTCTCCTGAAGACTGCAAGATGATGGGAATCAGTCTATTCTCCTGAAGGATGCCGGATGACGACCAAATCTGTCCCGTTCATCTTACTCCCGTCTCTGGCGGCTTGCCCTGCAGGGTCTGCCCCCGCTGGTCCTCATGAAAACCCTGTTAGTCTACCATCTCCCAGGATATCCCGGCTTCAATAACATCTCAGTTACTGCTTCCCTAATTTCTGGTACTTGTCAGGGCGACAAACTGAGATATGGGCCTAGATAACACTTTCGCTAAATATTTTTAGTACAAGATGGAGACCAATGCCACGACATTCTCTAACATCTACAAAAACCCAAACCAGGTGTCTCCAAGCTGAAATATAATTTTTTCAACCTTCGAAATTATCACCCATTTTTACAATAATTAGTCGGTTTATCTCATGTTAAGCAAACTCCAGCCCAGTGCAATGTTTCATACCTTTGGAATGGATACACAGATTCATTTGACATTCTCACATCACATTCAAAATATGTCACAGGATCACATACATGTAAGATTTCATTTGTTTATACTAGATAACCTGTCGCTCACAATATGTTTCTCTAAAGACCTTCCGGTGTGTTCCTACTGGACAATTATCACGTTTGTCCATATCGTGCTTTTACAGTAGAACAGATTTGGTAGCCCTACTCAGATAAATCAATCAGTAGGGATAATTAATAAGGTTAATTACATTTTAAATGCCCAGTGGCCACCTTCTGGGTCAAGATCTGGATTTGTGAAATAGACCTCTTACGGTCTATACTCGAAATAATGTGACAAGTGAAGTTGTCATACTGTCGTGTAAAAAGGCAGTGGTAATTGAAATACCATTACAAACAATAATTCACGAGTATATACGTTACACACAACAAAGGGACAAGTGTAGTTAACCACAACCAATCCTTACTGAGTTATTGCAAATAACAATCTGACAAGTCCAACTGACCACAGCTAAATCAGCGCAGGTGGCACGTTATTGAAACATGTGAAAATAGAGGAGAGTGTCATTTCACTTTGTTGCAGGCAACGATCGGTCTATGGTTGATGTCATCCCAAGAGTCCCCTTTAAAATAGTCTCTTGCTTGTACTAAAAATGTTTAGCGACATCATATTTTTCTAGTTCGACACCCTGACTATACTTGCCTGTGCCTGCCCCCACTCAGTTGACCGTTTTCTGTGTGGCTTACATCTCTCGGTTGGTGATTAGGGCCTATACCCCTTGCTGTAGATTTTGATGGGACTTGTTCATTTTTGCTGGTCTGTAGCGTTTAACTGTCGTGTTAGTAAGGTTAGTTAGACTGTTTGTGTGTTGATATTATGCCCAGTAGCCCTATTTGCTGCGGAGTTTATGCTTTCCTGTTGGGTCTGCTGGATACACAGGGCCTGATGGGTATCGCGGGTATACTAAAATAGCTTTAAGTAGTCAATATATCAGAAGCCATGACATGGTAATGCAATCACATTGGTTATGGAAGAAAATAACATTTTCTCAATTTGCTGTGATGTTTTGTAGCGATCAATAACAATTTTCTGTCTTGCCACCAATAAATCAAATAAGGCTGGTTTCAGTTTATTTCCGGTACCTACAGCATTACTTATAATGTAAGGAGCGTGTAGGCCTACTTGTAATGAGTGAGTGAATATTGCTTTACGTCGTTTTCTGTACAATCATGTCAATATTGCGACAGAAGGAAGCCCGAAGTCGGAAATATGCCCTACTCTTATCGAATGACTTCAAGGGTTCTTTATAGTGTACAGTACCATAAACAGCACTGCACACTCCAGGTCTTTGAGCAGTTTAGAGCACTGTATATGCACAACCTCGATGACAAACATCAGAAGCGGCCGGATTCGAACCCGGTTCCTCTGAATTTCGAGCCACAACCGGACCAAATGAGCCAAAAGGAGTGGCAGTTCTCATTTTGGCAAAAAATAAATTCCTTTGAAAAGACATGATATAAGAAATGCATTTTCCATTCTTATCGCAGTCATTTTTCCCTTTATCTAAGGCAATGTTAGGCTGTTACTAATAATGACAATGAATATATTTTGGTTAGTTGTCTTGGATGATTTGCCTAATATTTGTGTTAATAGTGTTTTTGTTATTGAGCGTTCACCTGCTAATGGTAGTGTTTGCAATATTGGTCATGGCTAGGTCTTGGTAAATCTTCTGGTGCTGAATTATATATTATATCGGTAGTACAAGACAATGGTTAGTGTTTTATATTATGTAAAATTACCGATCAAAAATGTTTAGAGTTATATTTTGTAATTGTCTATGGTAGTCAGGGCGTCAAACTGCGATATGTGCCTAGAAAACACTTTTGCTAAACATTTTAGTACAAGATGGAGACCAATGCCAGGACATTCTCTAGCATCTCTAAAAACCCAAACCAGGTGTCTCCAAGCTGAAATATGATTTTTAAGGTATTTTTTCAACATTTAAAATTATCACCCATTTTTACAATAATTAGTCGGTTCATTCCAGGTTAAAGACACTCCAGCCCAATACAATGTTTCATAATTCTGGAAAGGATACACAAATTCATTTGGAATTTTTACAACATATTCAAGATATGTCACAGGATGACATACATGTATGATTCCATTTGTTTATACTAGATAACCTGTCGCTCACAATTTGTTTTCACTAAAGAGCTTCCGGTGTGTTCCTACTTGACACTTATCACGTTTGCCCATATTGTGTTTTTACAGTAGAAAAGAACTGGTAGCCCTGCGCAGGGAAATCAATCAGGTTAAGTAGGGAGGGTTAATAATTACTAAGGTTAATTACATTTTAAATGCCCATTGACCACCTCCTGGGTCAAGATCCCGATGTGTGTCTACAAGAAGGTGAAATAGACACCCTGCGGCCTATAATCGAAATAACGTGACAAGTGTCGCACTGCTGTGTAAAAAAGCAGTGGTAATTGAAATATCATTACAAATAATAAACACGGGTATAAACGTTACAAACAACAAAGGGGCAAGTGCAATTAACCACAACCAAATCCTTATTGAGTTATTGCAAATAACAATTTGACAAGTCCAATTGACTACAACTAAACCTCTGACATGGGCGACTTGTCTCGAATCACAGTGTGACCAACGCAGGTGTCACGTTATTAAAACCTGTCAAAAAGTAATTTCCAAAGGTCATTGCACTTTGTTGCAGGCAACGATTGGTCTATTGTTGTGCAAAATATGTTCATCTATCAAGTTCATCTATCAATTTAAAGATGCATAACCATGCCATACCTACATGAAAATCTAAATGACACGCTGCCAATGCCTCACATGTCAAGCATCCCGGAATTGGAATTGATCACACGACCCATATACAGCCCGACAACAAGTAGACAACAGAAAGTAGATATATAATTAAAAAAAGATTTGACGACCCTTCTCTGCCAAGATGGTCATGTAAATTACTATATTATAGGCCTCAAATGTCACTTAAATGACCATTAGTGTCGAAAAGTGGCGTAAAGGAATAATTTACTACTACTATCATTGCTGAGGTTTACCTCATGTCCTGACTGCTGCAGACTTGATTTTTTGTTGTGCAATTTAAATGCTGAAAAGCAGTGGCCTTCGCTCAACTCACTTATTACAGGGGCGCATAGTCGAAGGGTAGCTTCTGTCACTACTGTAGAACTAGACTAAACGTTTTTCTTACCAGACTAGTGTAAGGCCGACCACTGCTTATTACGCAGGTTCTTGTGCTTGATCATCATTGACCATGATTATGTGAATTTGCATGTCAGGCTTTCCAAGAATAAAATAATTCCTGGGGGAAGTTACCATACCCTATGTGAGAGGTAATACCACTCCAACGTCTGCGGCGTGACGGAGGATTAGGCTTAGCTGAAACCCGTTTTCCGGTTTCAAACATACATTTTCACCAAGGCTGCCAAAGACCGATGTGCAGACATAACTCAACATCATTGATTATTAATGCGAATAGCATGCAATGTGGATCATCAAATATGTCTCATATTTGGCCCGATTAAAATGATTGTAATGTTATTGCAGAACATTGTGTGGGTATCAAATTTGATATTGTAGTTCTTTCTATTCCTGGACATCGATCTTTGTGACACATTGATTGATGCATCAGAATAAACTATTGAAATAATACAATATCTAGACTGTTTCAGCTTATATAATATAAGTTTTGATGATCTCTATTATCAGTTGGGAAAAGATGCCGTTTAATGGAAATATTTAATTTATACTAACTTATACAATGTATATGTAAAACAATATTTACTGGAGTATGTAAAAAAAACGGATTTACACGTTTTTCTTTTACAGAAACGTAACGTGTAAATAAACGAGAAAAATTCCCAACTTTCAGGATTGAGATAAATACAGAAATAATTTCTGGCAGGAAAAACATAATGCTAGATCTGAATTCACCATTCATAGCTGTAGAAATATGACATAGACATAGTCTACCTGTATACCACATAAAACATTTTCCTATTTGGCTATATGGTTTCAATAATTTGGTGATATTAGCAAGTTTTTTTTACATTGCTAAAAGTAAAAATTGGTGTAGATTTGATTTTTAAAAGAGATTGACCGCATATGCGATTATCTAATGCCTTTCCATTAAAAAATTATACTAAATGATTACTTTTTTGAAATGAGCCACATAGATAAGGCTAAAATGTATTTACACGTTTGTGTAAAGTAAACATTCACACTATATGGCATCTTTCCCCAACTGATTATATAGAGAGCAGATATTGCATGGTTGTCTCAAAACATCTCTTGGGTTATATATCTAATAATTGACAACAACGAAACATCACCAGGATATTAGTCGATAATTCTGTCAAAGTCTTGTTGTTTTGCGCCATGAGCATGCAACATTATACCCATGTATGCTGTCTTGTGATAAGATGAAAGTAGTTTACTTTATATTTATGTTAGAAACTGAATCCACCACTGAATAGTATATCAATCAAAGAACTTCGCTATATTTTGCTTCGGAAGAAAGTGATCATCTCGCTGACAGTTTTTATTTTGCAGTTCTTTCGATGATTGTTGTATACTGTGATAGAAATATTTTTAAAAGGTTATGGGGCTACTGCTCCAGTTATATATAAACCAATATCTTACTTATTGGATCAAAAAGTACAAAAAGCTGAACTTGTTCGATCAATGTTAAAACATCACATCCTGTTCATATCTCATTCCTGTTGGTCCACAAACAATGACTCATTTAGTTCGGCTATTACTCGAAAGTCAGAGGTACTGGGTTCGATTGTGTCAATCTACTTAATTATTGCTGTCAGACAAAATGACTAGATTACAACAAAAAGGTATCATAAAAATGATAATTAACTATAATTTTCTTACTAAATCACTGCGACCAAACCTTCTCATTTGCAGTCGTGCAGTTAAGTGTTTACTTATCAATCACAAGTAATGCTGAGAAGCGGTTCGTGAAAAAGCGATATTACAACATTCAAATGACCGCCATTTTATGAAAATGGCTAAAACGCGACCAAAACCTCTGGTAAAACAGATAAATAATCCCTACATAATCACCTCGGATTAGAGATCGAAAACCTTAATAGCTGCCATTCTGTAAAAATGCTGAGCTGCTATGACCTTCTCTTTGTTTTGCGACCATGTATACAGTGAAGTGCCTTTATACAAAATTATAAAATAACTTTTTTGAGCGGCTCCCAAATCTTTGCTAGCTACAGGGACGCAGCGACTGAGCACATGCCTGTAATAATATATAACTAATCTATACTAACAAATCTATAACCAGACAAAAATTACAATATAGAGTTGCATATTTGCACAGCTAAGGAGCTCATCATATCCAACCCAAACCTAAAATAGAAACAAATGGTTCAGAAAATAATTCAACCTTTACAGATAGAATAATTATCTATTTTTCACAGGTTATTTTTACCGTTGTCAATTTAAAAATATATATTTATATTCGAGATATCAATTATGTCTATTACTGGGTAATGACTAGACTATCTTAAATGAATATTTAAAAAATCAGGCTAATCTGTGTAGAAGGACTGTTATGAAAGATTATGTCAAAGTGGAGAATCATTAAAACTGCATTTTACCGCTAGAATAGACCAAAAATGGGCATGTTTTAAAATACATATAAAAAACATGAAAAGCTAAATTTTGGTTTGGAGACAGCTCAATATGGTATCTAGGAATGTTAAAGGTAATATTTAAAGTGGTCTCTTGTTTGTACTGAAAATGTTTAGCGACAATATAGTTTTCCAGTTTGGAGCCCTGACTATGGTGACAGTGGTTCTTCTTCTGTCATATATTATTTTGTTTCTGTCTAGTGATACTTCCTTTCTCATGGTCTCTGTCTTGACCGTTTTCTGGGTGAGCCCAACAATCACGAGACGACGATCCAATGCTGACGTGAGGTTGGGCCAACGTCGTAGACGATGGGCCAACCTCACGTCAGCATTGGTTTATCGTCTTGTGTTTCCTGGTGATGGATGTGCTTTCCTCTGACATTCCAGATTTATTTATTATGTTTTTGTTGTTGAGGTTTTCCTGCTAATGCTTCAGTAACTGGTGATCTTTGGTGCTTGTGCGTGTCAATGTGCTTACATTGTCACGTATACCACCGATACTGTCAGGTTGGTGATTGTTTGATAGTTCATCAATCAATCAATCGATCAATCAATCAATCAAACAATCAATCAATCAATCAATCAATCAATCAATCAATCAATCAATCAATCAATCAATCAATCAATCAATCAATCAATCAATCAATCAATCAATCAATCAATCAATCAATCAATCAATCAATCAATCAATCAATCAATCAATCAATCAATCAATCAATCAATCAATCAATCAATCAATCAATCAATCAATCAATCAATCAATCAATCAACCAATTAAAAATAATTCTATAGTGCTAACTTAAATCTTTAGTGGGCCGAACTAAGATGCGCAATAATCCTCAGCATTATCTCCGATCAATCAATAACGCACTTAATTCTTATAATACATAATTTAAAACAATAAAGGCAATGCATTCATTTCATAGGATGCGATGGTGAAGTAGTATAGAGGGAGAGGAAGATGGTCTGGTGTACTGGAAAATATTCTGTACACGCCGCAGTTTCGTTAAATCCGTTTCTGCACTATTATAGGATAGAGAATAGCCAAAATGTCTTCCGCCAATCAATGCGTTAATACGTGATTTATCAGTATTACGATGTCTACGAATACGACGCAGATCACGGATATATGGTAAAATATGGTAAAAATCTGATAGACATAATCGTGACAGAAATACAAATCACAGTCCAATGTGACACCTAGGAAACGTCTGACTGCTACGCGATTCGAATGACAAAAAATTGTTATTTTCAGTGGCATTTTATTTGGTTTCTAAAATGCTTGAAACAGTGTATTATATATATGTGGGGGTAGGAGTCTTATGTCGGACAAATAGAATATAGAGTTTATGGTACAATTGGATAGCACAGAGCTGGAGCTTTAATATGACACCAATAACATGGCATTATCTTGATGTTTTTATGATAGATTTTTATAGCCTAGTATGTCCACTTTTAAAATCTGCCGGGTGGACTTTGGTCACCCTTGTGCGTTTTGAAAATTGGTAAAATCAAAGATTTTAACCAAAAACTCTGATAATCAAATGTAATAGGTCATTTCTAACTAATTGTGGGACATAGAACACATTTCTGGCCTTGAAATGATAATTCTGGGCTTTAAAGTATCAATATTCGTAAAAGAAAATCGCTATTCTAAGCCCATATCATGCATGTCGACCATTTTCTCAACTTGTACAGGGCCGACATTCGAATCATTTCGTCCAGATGGGTAACGTCATTAACTCTCCTCTGGTCATTTTTAGCACTGTCACGTTTGGCAGTATCCTGAGCGTACATCAACTTAACCCTTGTCCTGCTAGGCCCGGATATATACGGGGTTAAGGATGTTTTAGATCAATACAAATATCACTTAATTTTGACAAAATACTTTTTAGTTGATGCTTACAGTTGATCCAATAATTTAATATTAGACATGTCTATTTCTCATAAATAGTAATAGTTTTTGTCATTTGAAGCTGGAAATTGCGTTAGCAATTCCAGCTTCAAATGACGAAAAATACAATTGAAGCAATTCAGCAGGACAAGGGTTAATTGGTATTCGACCCCAGCAGTGTGTCTGAACTGAGGGCAACTTCTTGTGCCGGTCATTTATTTTCTTCTACCTTACTGCCCGAATCGCTTTGCATTAGTGTCCACCGATAAAGGCAGAAATAATTGCAGGATCTAACTCGGTCATCATCGAGGAGAAACATGAGAACAATAAAGGTTAATTAGCCTAAGCGACAAGCTGTGAGTCCCGTCTGTGCCAGGCAATTATGAGTCGCGTTTTATTGCGGACAAACGGACTGCATTATGGAGCCTGTTATGTGGTCTCTCGTATAATTCGCCACACCACCTCGACAAAGACTGCCGCGAAAACCGCTCCCAGCAAACACGAGACGTTGATCGAATGCTGGCTTAATGCTGGGCCAGCGTCGTAGACGGTGGGCCAACATTAAGCCAGCTTTCTGTCATAGTCCCTTGTTTGTTGGCTTCCTGTACCATTGTGTAACAGATTGAATTGGGCAACAATACGTCCCTCTGGCACTACATTATGAAGCAATGGGCAGGAATGGCCTCTCAGCAGATCAATGACCGTAGTTTCTACTGTATTTCTACACAAAGCAGTTCACCAGTTTATATCCACCATTTTTGCATCGGGATGTGTGTACACTGCTAATAAAAAAAAATCATTCATAGCAATTTGGTACTTGACCTGGGTGTACCATAGAGCAATCCAAATTGATCTATAAGATATAGAAAAAAACCAAACAATTATATCGAGCTCTACTCATTGGGGGGATTGGGGGGGGGGGGGTTACATGATTTTATTTTACTACGTATTTTTGGCACATGTCTTCGTTGATAACCATACAACCTTTCATTGGGTGGTCACAGAAGAAAATAATTTGAACCGTCATTTTATGACTCAAAATTAAGGTCAAATATACAATTTGTGCATTTTCGCGTTTCTTCTTTCTATACAACAAACTATACATAAATGGACTGCAATAAATAAATACTGAAAAACAAAATGCAGATATCATCATATTTATTTAATATCAATCCAAAAATGGCCGCCACCGACAAAGAGACCAATGAGATATTTTTGCATTCTATATTTATAGAGCTTTATAATCTGTTTCATGAGCTTGAAATGTCAACTTTATGATTTTACCTCATAAAGTCTCCCACGCCATCTAATTTTACAGGAAAAGAGATATACATGTGGTCATGGTATTAAGGCAGAAATTGGGACTAATGTGTTTTTTCATTAGGTCACCGTCTGCGACGCTGGCCCAATATTAGGTCAATATTGGCTCAATGTGTTATGTGTGCATGGTTGGGTTTTGCTGTGCACTGTAACCTGGATCCACATTCAGACTGGATCGGATTTTGGTAATATTGGAGGTGCCTAAGCACAACGCTTCGAACTATCCAAATGCTTAATTTGTGCAGTGTTACCTGTATATATATATATCCAGATATATATCCAGTTGAAAACGGCTAAACCTGACGATTAGATGAGTTTGGATTTGAACCGTGAACCACGCGCATGTTTGATCTAAGCCGAAGTGAAATATCGCGAAAGGGAAATTTGGGATTATGCGATACTCTTATCGACTTTCTTTTCGACTCCAAGGTTATTTATATTACACAAAGCTGTAAGCACCGGTGCACACTCCAGATATCGGACTACTAATATGCATAAGAAAACTGACCAGCAGCCGACCAATCCGGAATTCGAACCCGGAACCTCCAGGCTACAAGTCCTCGCCCAGAGTGTAATCAACCGCGACACCCCATATTGGAGCTTGATGTCGAAAATAAATGTATTATACAGAGCTAGCCTACATAGGGCTATACATACATCGTATATGATTGTTTCGTTGTAAAAGGACTCATGAATGTTATTTTAGGCTGAAAATACGAGGCAACATTTAGCGTTGTTTTGGTTCTTGTTACAATTTCAAAACACGCAAATTTAACGCCTTAATCAACATTGGGGCGATAGTGTTCATTGCACATTGCGAGGGCCATAGATATAAAATGTAAATGTACACCTGGGAGAGAAACTGAACATGATCCATTGGAGCCTTTGCTAGTAGTTCCCACCCAAAAAAAGATATCGACCAATCACGGTCAAAGATCTAGGTCAAATTGATCGGAGGATACGGTACTGTACGGTCTTATCAATGCTTATAGAACACGTTGAAAGTTGAGCCAAAAAACCCAAAAGCGCTAAGTATTAGAATTTAATTTTTTACCCACTGGAAGTTGTGTCTCGCTACCGCGACCCACAACTTCCAGTGGGTAAAAATTACGCTTAATTGTTTAATTTGAGACCAAACATTAAAAAACTCACACATTTTATTCACACCTGCTGATAATATGAATAAAAACGACTACAGTCGTGAGGAGCGGGTAAAGGGTTACCGCTAACCAAGACCGCCAAGCTTACGCGATCCGTTGACCCAATGTTGTTTTAATGTCGGGCCAGCGTCGCAGACATTAAAACGACATTGGGTCAGAGTCTCGTGGTAGCTGGGGTGTCAGCGCGTTTGCTGCTGAGATGTTATTTAATGCTGGTATGAAACGGAGAATGGCGGCTGACAATATTGGATAGTGGCTCCACTTAATCATTACACGTAAAAATGGCGCAGACAGGAAAACTGCCGGGATCTGTTAAGTATCGGGGAACGGCTGAAATCCAATAGTCCGAGATGGTGCTCGTTTCACCGTATATCAGCGGGCTGAATTTGGTCCATATAAAACCACGGGGATTCAATTTCCTGTCAGTTTGAGAGGCTGCTTTGCATTTTCGCGCCTGTCAACTGGTATAGATATTCCTTGACTTTTGTTTACGCACACTCTTATCCAGATATAGACAGTCAGTTTTAATATATAGATAGATATTTATTGACGACGGTAAGTCTATGCAGACTTATGCGTCATTAAAATGAACATATGTACAAGACTATATACAACAGGATTAGTTCGGTAAAATATGCATGCTGAGTTAACTTAAACATGTTAAAATCAAACGACATTATATACTAAAACAAGCACAGGTTAAATAAAATATGCATGAGAACTATTTAAAATAACCTACAGTTGAACAGCATTAGCATGATATTTTTAAGTTTCCCGCACCAAAACCAGATATAAAATAGCTACTGCATATAGCAAAAAAACCCTCTGGAAAGCGTAGAAACCGAGTAATTACATAATGAGTGAGAGTATGCATAAAGAAGAAAATAATAATGTTAGTTACATTGAACATGTTAAAAAACAATCTAAAAAATGCATTGACTGACGTCAGCTCGAAACACCAAAATTATTAGAGGAATCACCAGCCGCACCAGTCGCTGATACCACAGTGGTGTTCCCCCGACAGCATGGATGATTTCATGAGTGGATGATTAGAGGAATCACCAGCCGCACCAGTCGCTGATACCACAGTGGTGATCCCCCGACAGCATGGAGGATTTCATGAGTGGATGATTAGAGGAATCACGAGCCGCACCAGTCGCTGATACCACAGTGGTGATCCCCCGACAGCATAGATGATTTCATGAGTGGATGAATAGAGGAATCATCAGCCGCACCAGTCGCTGATACCACAGTGGTGATCCCCCGATAGCATGGATGATATCATGAGTGGATGATTAGAAGAATCATCCGCCGCACCAGTCACCCAACGCCCCAATCGTTTTATAAAATGGAGGTACCCGACACGCTTAAGGTTTGAAAACAGCTATAGGTGTATTTTGCTAAGCATATTACTAATGGTCGATGTGTAGATGACATAATATAAATAAATTTATCGTCGTTTGAGAGTGAGTCAAATTCACTATTTAGTAGTTTGCTTTCGGCAAGTAAACTAGTTCGCTGCGTAGCGAAGTAAGAGCAAATAATTAAAAAATGAATTTCGTCATCAACAGAGTTTGATGTACATCTTTGACATATGCGCTGTTCTAGTTGTAGTTTTTGCGGCTTGACATGCCTTCCTCGTTCAATTTCAAGCATATGTGAGCTCATTCTTAATCTTGATAGTGCCTTCATCCACCTTGTGTCGGGGATGTAAAACAGATATTCTTCTAGCGAGTATTCGAATTTGAACTTTATGTAAGTTCGTAATTTTATGGAGTTTCGGGCTTTGATAGACCAATCAACTTTATATGTATTAATCAAACATGATTTAACTTGTTTGATGAGACGATTGGCATTTTCTACCCTATGATTTTCCCAAACGTCGCGGTGATTTGTTCGGAATAATAATGACCTGATGTGAGAGCACCAATTTGTTTCACCAATAAAATCAAGAGACGCCAGTGAGTTGTACACAATTCTCAAATAACAGCTTCTAGGCAAGGAGATCAAGCGAATCCAGTATTTCAAAGCTAGAATGTGTTGTTTTAAAAAGAGAGGATACCTTCCTGTATCCCCATAAATAGTAACTGATGTGGTTTGTTGTTTGACTCCAAGCATATTTTTCAAGAATGATAAATGGACTGTCTCGAAGTCCAATATTTCTTTACCAATAAATTGTACCTCGCTACCATACATCAGTATTGGCTCTATTTGGGCTTGGAATACTTTTAGAGACAATTTTGGCGTTAGATGTCCTAAGTTGTGACTACAATTTCTAATTGTGAATATTGCTTTGCGAGCTTGTTCAGCCAGATACGAATGGTTTTTTACAAATATATTTTTATTATTACTACACCAAAGGCCTAAATATTTATATTTGTCCACGATTTCAAGCGTATTTTCTGCCAGTGTGAAAGAAAATAATGTTTAGCATATATTTGGCTGTAAATCACTATTTTTGTTTTAGCAATGCTTATTATCAGATTCCATATTTCACACTACTTGTAAAATAAGTCAATTTGTGCCTGTAGGCTCTCTGCAAATTCTGAAAAGAGGACTATGTCGTCGGCAAATAGGAGGTACGCAAGGTATATGTCTCCTATCTGAAGACCGTATTTAGGATTTAAATATTTTCCGAGATCCTGCAGGAATTCATTGAAAAGTTTGGGGCTTAAGACACCCCCCTGCATGACACCATAACTGTTTTTAATAGGCTTGCTAATCTTGCCATTCCATTTAATTCGACTGCTAGATTTAAGAAACATAGATTTGATTGTATTCAGAAATTTTCCGTCGACATTGCGCTGCTGCAGTTTCAGGATAAGTGCATCTCTGTTTGAATAATCGAAAGCTTTGGTCAAATCTATATAAAAAACGTAGAGCGTTTTTTTACGTGTTTTTTGCGTTTCAACCAGATTGTACAACACAAATAAATTATCAGATGTCCTACAATCTTTTTTAAAGCCTCTTTGTAGAGGATCATCGTCACGGCACACTAAGTTTTTGAATGACAATCTATTTTCGAGTACAGATTCAAAAACTTTTGCAAGAGAGGGAATCGCTTCGCTTTTTTATGTCTCACTTGCCGTGCAAAATTATACACAGTATAACTTGAGACAATATTGGCGGCCTAGACAGTAGGCTGATAGATGGTGAATGAAAATAGTTATTTATATCAAGTAAAATACCACTTTCTTCATGCTAACTGTGATGTATTTGGTTGTGATGACTCATCACGAACAGTCACTCTAATACGAACTAGAAGAATGTGGTCTGTCGAACATAATTATGAGACGCCAATTCAAAGTAGGCCTAACGCAACACATATTGAAACAATAGGACTACAACAAACAATACATGTTTAGTGAGATCTTACGCAGACAAAACGTGCACGCTTACATTAACGGCTTTATGCAATAAAATCTAGCAAGATCGTGGTACCTTTTACACTCAGTTACAACTGTTGAAGTCCTATCACATACAAATGCATAATCATTTATTAAATTGTATTGGTCTGAGCTTGTGCTATTTACCAGCAACAACGGCTAAGTTGCGATTTCGCGTAAGGGAGCTTAACAAACAGTTTTTATATTTATCATTGTATCTGAAGAGCATCCATCTGGAAACGTGGCAGTCTCGCTATTATTAACATATGCAATCTCAGATTGTAAGGCTTGGTCTGGTAGTCTATCTGTTTCCATTTTATTTAATTATGTTGATGCCACACTTGTGACAAACCATGATCACGCAAAACTTTTCTTAAACAATGAGCCCCAATTGACAACTTCCCTCTGTACATGTATTATGTATAAACCTGTACATAGAGCATACTTGTATAATAAGTTGCCTGCTTATAATTGTCGTCCAATATTTTAAAATTCTTAAGTGAGGCTCAATTATAAGAGGGGCGCCGTCCAGTTCACCATAGACGAAGTAATTGACTGTGGTGGCCTTAACCCTTTAACCGCCAAATTATTCAATTGGAATTTTCACCCACTTGAAGTTGTGTCTCGCTGACGCGATCCACAACTTCAAGTATGGGAAAATTATTCAGATTTGACAAAATGGAGGTCAACTCTTTTCAAATCTTGTTGGTTGATGTCACACTTTATCTTTAACATTTTTATAATGTGGTACTTAATGTGCTAATAAAAATGAAAACCCGAATATATGCGGTACCGGCGGTGAAAGGGTTAAGGCGTAATACATTTTTGCAGTTTGTGTATAGCGTAACTGTATTCTTTCTATCATTTCGGCTATATGCAATCCCCACGCTTCGCGCCCGTAATTACTGCAAAATAGGCGAGACAAGTGTATCCAAAATCGGCACATGAAATCAGCATCGGGGTTATGAAGACTGATCGTTTCTTTTTGTAAGCTAAATATACAACATTTATAACGTGTGAGGTCAATTTCTGTTGAGCAACAGTAAAACTCTCAGTATACGAGCGTTATATCAGGGAGGTGTGGCAATGAATGTGCTAGTCGTACGCCAATATGGCTGCTGAATACAAATAAAACAATATTATGTATTTTAAGGCTAGGCAGATTCGTGAATATTCTGTATGTTGCCACTTAATCCAATATCTACTATTTTCCCCACACACTATCCACATAGTCAAAAGCCTTTCACAAATCTACTCTGGTTATACCCACATAATTAAATACATTCAGAACATCCATATACGAGTCTCCATAAAACCGATGTCCATCTCTACAAAGCTGGCCCACTTTATTTCGTGAAAACTACTATTTTAGATTTATCTACATTAACCATAATTTTAGATCGGCAATTGTTAAACCTTTGACACGCATAGTACCTTTTAGATCGCCAATAAGCATTGTAAATAGGATATGTGACAATGATTATCCTTGTCGTACGCCAATAACAGGCGCCTGAAAACAGAGGAAACAATATTATGATTTTGAACTGGACAGATTCGTACACATTCTGTATATTATTGTACATGTTGCCACTTAATCCAGTATCCACTCATTTCACAGATATTGCGGTCCACACAGTCAAAAACCGTTCTCAATTCTAAAAAAATGCGCAATATTTTTTTGTACAAAGAAAAAAGCTCACCCATGCAACTTACCAAAGTATATCAGTTCATAAGCATGGTAAGCTTATATGTCTCGTCAGAAGACAAAGCGATACATATTATATTTGTATCACACACTTAACACCTAAATGATTGAATTAGATTGTATAATTTTACATTTTCACCCATTTGAATTTGTGCCTCGCTACTGCGACCCACAACTTCAAATGGGTGAAAATAACTTATATACTTACATTATTTAACAAATTCAATGCTTCTCTATCATATTTCGTTGTTTTAAGAACGAACGAAAAGGATTAAAACAGCTCTACACGGCATCGGTAGCTATGGGTTAATATTATTTTTTATATAAGGGTGTCATCTGGCGAAGTGATGAGCTAGCCGTGATCATTGCACATTGAATCTAGCGTATCAGTACGTGTTCTTGGTGTTCCGACCTGACGACAGTCAATGCATTTTTTAGATTGTTTATAAAACATGCTAAATATAACTAGTATTACTCTTTTTTTCTTTATACATACTCTCACTCATCATGTGATTACTCGGTTTCTACGCTTTCCAGAAGGTTTTTTGCTATATGCAGTAGCTATTTTATCTCTGGTTTTGGTGCGGGAAACCTAAAAGTATCACGACAATGCTGTTAACTGTAGGTTATTTTAAATAGTTCTGATGCATATTTTCTTTAACCTGTGCTTTTTTTAGTGTATAATGTCGTTTGATTTTAAGAGAATTTAGCATGCTTATATCAATTTTCATGTGATTTTACGGAAACTAATCGTGTTGTATATAGTCATGTACATATGTTCATTTTAAAGACGCATATGTCTGCATAGACTTACCGTCGTCAATAAATATCTATCTATCTATCATATTTAAAAGTGAAAATAGAACAGTGAGTTCCACGTATATAGTAACGATTTTCAAAATTAAAATGTCGAGGCAAAAATATATTTACAAACAACTGTCCTCTGATTTGACATGAAAACGCTGAGACTGAAAACCTGACGGAAAATTTAGAAGTAATTTCTTTGTCGATCTTGACGGTTTGTCTGCACAAGTAATATTGATGATAGACTTTTTTTTTTGTTGTTGTTTTAGATTTTAATTTTTGTCTTAGCTTCAGCGCTGACAGCAATATCAATCATTTCCATCACATAAAATTTAATTAGTCGAAATAAAAATCGACATGTACAATTATTTCACGAATATTTTTCCTGTTTAATGTGGTGTAAAATGACTGATGTATTTATCTGTATTCACATCTGCGCCTACATTTGGATGGGTATCTATTCAGAAATTAATGTGGATAAATGTATTTCAATTTACAACTGAGAGGCGAATTATAGCCGCTGTATGCACACCAAGTTATCAGGCTACTATTTTTTTACATCATGGCAATAAAATAGATGTGCGGCCACTTACTGTTCTGTGCTGGGGGGGGGGGGGGGGGCTATCCCACTAAGAATACTACAATTAAGATTACCTTAATATTATCTCATTCTCATTAGACAAATTAATATAAAATCTTAACTTTTCAAATAAAAATAAGAGAAAGTTCAAATAATCTTAATTTTAAGATTTTTCAGTGGGATCCCAGCAGACACAAGACGTTGAATCAAGGTTGGTTTAATGTTGGTCCACCGTCTACGACGTAGGACCAACGGCAAACCAACATTAATTCAACGTCTTGTGTCTGCTGGGATGGCTTTCACTAGGTACGCGTCACTTTCCAAACGTTCGAAAACTTCTCTTTAAAAGACTAATATTCATAATTATTGTGCCACGCTTTAGAAGCTGAACAACGTTTAGTTTACATGACTTCGTCATTTTGTTGTTTTCTGACCACGCAAAATAAAAGTGGTAAATACCTGTTATAATCTGCATAATAATTAATTCAAGTAGGACATTTTTATTTTGAGCGCATGGCGGCGCTTGGTTGGGTCCTAAAATATCTTTTTAATTTATGCCACACGGCAACCTGGATTGGCCCGCACTCTCGTAGAAGTTACGATACATAGTAGGCTTCGGATTGCGCTATATTGTAACTTGTAGGAGAATACGGGCTCATGGCAATTCTAGCGTATAAGCGAGTAAACAAATGAGCAAATAATAATATTAAAAAAATAAATTAAAGTCGTGGAGGTTTGATTGATGTGTTAAATAGGATGGATATTTAAATTAAAATTGCTTGTTTTTCGATATCAAAATCCAGGCAGGATCGGGCGTGTACCAATTGCTGCTTAAATGTAGGACCAGCGTCGTAGATTACGACAGCACTAAAAGTAAGACTATTATCAACGAGCAAGCACTTTCAAATTACAGTGCAGTCCCTTATTGCATTATCTTGCCTACCCTGATGACATCGCAAGGCTCTGACACAGTGACCTCCATTTTTAAATGTCATAGTTCGATACGATCACAAGTTTACGCCTTCTGAAAATGGCCCAGTTTTCATAAGCACTTGAAATATTCGTCTCAATTTCTTGGCATCCGAGTTTTTTTGGTAGGCAGCGCGAGCGTCGTTTTTACACAGCTGGCTGTGTAAACAAAATGGCGGTAAGTGTGACTGGGCCTCGCGCAGTAAATGAGTTAGGCGGCCCAGTCATACCGGGTATATCTTGCCTTGCATCAGTAACTACTTACTTTAGTTACTGCTGTTTAACTATTGTGGTTTATATTCATAAGCGCGCGAACAATACAAACAGCTGATGCAATAATAACACAGATTATGTGTTCAACACAAAACGTTTTCCTTCAATGCAATGTAAGATTGCATGGAATTCTTTAAAATGCTAATTAGAATAATTGAGTTTGACCAGTTTGCTGCAGCGACAATGTGCTGGTTAAAAGATGGGCCAATGTTTTTTGTTCATGCCCAGCAAACACAAAACATTTGTATAACATTTATACAATGTTGGACCAGCGTCCTTGACGCTGGTCCAACATTGTATAAATGTTATACAAATGTTTTTTGTTTGCTGGGCAGTGGCTTGTATTTGACGAGTTAGGATCGGGTGATAAACCCAAGCTTGAGAAACAGAATCAACAAGGCGCGGGAAAGCCGCCGGAGGGTTGGAGTCCTTATCGGGATCTGCCTGGGACGGTCCAGGAGGCTCCAGGCTCATTGTCCGCTGATCCAGGCTGGAGGGTGTTGATGACACTTGTTTGCCCTGCACGGATTCCTAGCTCTTGGACTGATTAAATACAGTGCTATCCGAGGATCCTCTCACTCGTCCTGATTTCATCAGTCCTATACTCAATTAACACTCTGATCCCTGCGGCTATTTGTCTGTGGAAAACGGTGGTTTGGAATTATTTTTAAAATTTTAATAATCATATAACAAAGACGCCAAACTGCGGTTTTTATTTAATGATGATGCTATATTTATTGATGGTGCTATATATTATGTGCCAAAAAATACCTTAAAATTATTAATATAGGATACCATGTAGTAAATTATGCAAGATGATAACATGAGTATAATTAGATATGGGTACGTATGTATTTATGAATGCATGTACTTAAAGTATGTATGTAAGACTGAACAACTTTTTTGCGTGTTTTCCATAACGTTTATTTCTGATTACTATGTTTTTATGTATGTCATAGACATTTTAATATGTGTCTCTCGCAACACAAACTGAGTGTTCTTTGTACCATACGAGTGAGACTATAATAAATGATTTACAACTACAATTTAAAAAATATTTCACTCGAGAATTAGTTTCAAATAAATTTTGTTGACCTCTTAAGTCATCTCGGGTCTGCAGAGATCATTCGTCTGCACGCTATTGCAATCCATGCAATCGTCTGCATGCTATACATGATTGCAATCCACCCAGCAGTTACAGCACAGTCCGGACATTCAGTTGGTGCTTGCAGTGTTGGAGGTAAGTAGAATGCATTATGTTTGCTGCGGAGATGGGGACGTTGGAAACACTGTTTATCCTATATGTTCTAAAAGTTTCTGGTGTTTTTCTACAAAAAGAAAAGTTGACTTATCCACTATCGTTCTCGTAGTCTGTGACTGAGTATATCATCTAGACTATGCAACCTATCTGAAGATAAATGAGAACAATCTGGACTCCGTTACGATTATAGGGTCAGTGTGTTTTGATCTGTACTAAAGTAAGCAAATACCTACACTGAATGACGTTTCAAAAAAATAAAAGTCGTACCCCGTGCATCTTAAAAAACACAATGTAGTGGGCATACTACAGCAATTCTAGTTTGTTCGTCACTAGACTACTACACATAGTGAAAAAGGAGTGTGATGGAGCTGACCTTTTTCATGCTGGTGCATTATATTTATATAGCTGATAAAAATTGCATAGAAGTACTGTTGTGTATATTATTTTGCATACTAGGAAGTGGGGTAGTCAGTATATCTGCCAAATAACCCCACCCCAGGCCTGTAGGTTTTGACGTCACAAACATTATCTGCATAATGCACACTTACACACATGCAACCTGCAGGTGTCGCTTACATTGAAGTTAGATACTAAAACATCATTAAAATATATCATTAACATTTTCTTAAAACCAAGTATTGTGTTTGCATTTTTTACACTTCCGGGCACTTTGTTCCAACTATGTACAACTCTGTTAAAATAAACTTTTCTGGATTGCTCATTTTTATATCGTTGTATAATACAAATTTGAAGATACAAATTGTCTGGTGTATTTCCGATCTGAAATGTATACTATCTGGTGGTAATGAGGAGGGATCTTGAAGGATTTGTTATAACCTGTCTGTAATGTCTCGTCTGCATGCTAAAGGAAGCAAACTAAGTTTATTGAGGCGTTCTGTGTAGTTATTAAGTGGGGATTCATAGCGAAACATAAATTTAGTATAGGCTCTCTGAATTCGTTATAATATCTCTATCTTTGCTTTCGAATGGGAGCTCCATACTAGTGTAGCATCTTCCATAGGGCATAACAAAAGAACTGTACAGTTGTTTTAACACATTTTTAGTTACTAACTTCCTTTACAGTACTATTAGGGTGACATCATTCATAGCAAATTTGAAAGGCTCATGTGAATTTGGTTGGCCGATTGATAGTACATGGCACGTTTCTATTTTAAATAACATTCCTCATTGAACATACCAACTATAAAGGCGGTTTATGTCGACGGCGAAGTAACACTTAATGTAGGATGTTGTGGTTGACTTCTGTCATGCAAAGACAAGCAACAGTAAGTATTTACTTGAGAAGTAAACAGTTACTGCTGTTTACGTTTTCATGGCAGAATTGTTATTGACAAATGGCGAATTATTTACGGCTCAGATATTTTGTAAAATTTGACAGGTGATAATTAAACGTGACTCAATGCTTGGCAATCGTTAATCAGATATTTAGATCAAGACTTTTCAGGGATATCAAGGATATTCAAGTCCGGCTTCAAACAGTGTGCGTGTGTCTTATTCAGAAAGAAAAAATTTCATAACTTTGATAAATTAGCACTGGGGATGAGGAGGCGTTCAAAATGCCACATCTTTTTCTGTGATTAATGCATGCCCAATCAATTGTGCTTCTTATGATTAAAAACCTTCTCTACTGACAAAAATATGGCTCATTGATTTACCATAAATCTAAATCATCAATCATTGGGTATGATACCTCACTCCTGGGAGCGTATTGATCAGAACAATAAGCGGAAACGGAAGAGATTGATCCATATCTTTACTTTTTATAATTTTATGCGGATAATTTCTCCTAATTCTACATTTTACAAGATATAATAATAGAATCATCGGATTTTTTAAATCAAAACTTTAGTTCACTGATATTTTTATTCAAAGCAGGTATCTGAACAGAACAATTGTAAAAACATAAAAATTCAGCTTTAATGAAAGTTTTACTTCTGCACTGCTTGGAAATATAATTATTGACGTTTGAAGTTAATAATGTGGCAAATGTTTCACTCCAGAGAAGTCTCATCCTAGGAGATAGTGGGAGGGGAACCCCCGGGAGCCCGAGGAGAGAAAGCAGGAGACGGGAAGGAGCCGGAAGTGTAGAGAGAATCCCCCACAATACCCCGCGGGTGATTGGCTGATACAGCAGACAAACACCACTAAGTAAACCCCGCTGGTCCAGCAGACCTTCCGGGCTGAGGGGATCTCAAAATGCTGGGTCAATGCTGGTCCAGCGTCGTAGACGATGGACCAGCATTGACACAGCATTTTGCCGAGGTAAACGCCCGCTCAGTGACGCCAGGACTTGTAACTGGCGCTGGAATTTGAAGGCGTAATTAATTCAACCAGCAATGGACTTGGTGTGATCCATGTACGTTAGAGACGTTAGCTGAATGTTGGTATAATGTTGGGCCAGTATAGCAGACGCTGCATCAACATTAACCCAGCAGTGCATCTTTGCCGGCGCTATCATCACGTCACGTTCCTATGACGGCGCGCCTCAGCGCTCCTTGACCTGTGGAACAAGGAGAAGAATAGACAGCGTTTCTGGCAATCAACAGAAGACAACTTTTGCAGTTTATATAAACTCCCAAAATCCCCGTTCTCCACATGTCCTGGCAAGAGCTAAATGTTCTCCTGAAATTTTCCAAGAGCGTATTCAACAGCTCTCTTCCCATTTCCTTACGTGAATCACTGCCAGGAGTAGGTCTGTCCCGTCTTTATAAGGGTACTGTGCAATGATGGCCACCTTGAAATATTCGCCCCAGAGCGGATTCGAACCCCCAGGGCAGCATTGCATGTTGCTTGACAGTAAACCAATATAGCAAATACGTTATATGAATATGAGTATTGCTTTACGTCGCCTTCTGCACAATCATGGCAATATCGCGACAGAAGACGTTAACTACTGAATCTTTACTCATTGCTGGGTGAGGTTGAACCAACGCAACCTTGGTTTGAAGAATTGAAACTCAATGACACGAAAAACTGCTTCGAACTGTGTGCTTGACACAATCAGAAGTATATAGGGCATATATGTTCAGAAGACCTGGTATACATACCTTAGCTATAAACTTAGCTATAACATCGTCACTATGATACAACCTAATAGGAATGCGAATATATAATTATATATATATATAGGAACTATAGTGCGCTTTTATAAACAGAGTCCAAATGGAGAAGGAAATATGGCTCATCAGTAAGAAAAGCGGAATTTAGATATCAAATTTATCAACATTACACGATTTACTTTTACCCAGTTTCACTTGTTCACACATAACTAACTCGATAATAAAACATTGAGTAATCCCTTGAATGTCAATCACGAATATAATCTTCTTCACTTTAGTCAGCACTTTATATTTATTTGAGATGTGTAACAAGTATTCAAATCAGAAAGAGTTGAACTTGTTGACAAATCTGAATGATTTTTTTTATCCTTGAAGCTGCGGATTGAGTCAGAAATAAGTGTGCGTCAAGTGAAAGAAAATTCCAACTAACTAGCGGTTGGTTCTTTGTCTGCTGGTCATGACAATAGTCGTGTTTTATTTGGTTTTATCAGCCGATTAAAGCACGGTTATCGGAAATGAAATGAGTGTTTAAACATCAATATTTGTAAATGTTCGGTCTCAAATTTAACAAATATGAGTACTCTTCAAGCACTTGAGGTTGTGGATCGAGGTAGCGAGACACAACTTCAGGTGGCTGAAAATTTATATTATTTAATTTAGCAGGATAAAGGTATTCACAGGTCAATGATTAATCGTGAATCGTTTTTATTCTCACCGTTTTGAGTTTGTCGTGATTCCAGACCTCGATCATCTGCATCCGGTGATGATGCAGTATTTTCAATTAGACACCATGTGCCTTGTGTTATACTGGGAATATTGGCCAGAGAAGAGCTGATATTATCTCATCTAGGCCGTACGTCTTCACATTATGGGGGATGATTGTACAGTCAACCGTCGCACCAGAACGACCCAGACGGTGCCCACAATGGCCGCGTCAACCACACATACATCAACCTCCCGAGCCCTCTGGAAAAAAACGTATACTGAATTTGACGCCGTGCGTTCTTTCTTGCACGGTTATTAGCTCCGAAAACGACGTTTTTGGTCGTGTTGGTTTATTTGTTTGTCTATTTTAGCAGGATTACTAACAAAGTAATGAACGGATTTGCAGGAAGCTTTTACCAGAGGTGTATCTCAAATGGAAAATTCGTTAAATTTGGAGGATAATCCAGGATTCGGATTACGCGCCGGATTACGATTCAGATCGCTCGGCGGAGGTTTGAAGTCCCTGACTTACTGTCTTGTTTGAAACTGGTTCACGAGCAAAACACTTAATATAATGATGTAGAGGTCTCAGATCGGCTGCACTGGAGCAACTGCTTTGATCATTTTTTCTTTTGAGAAAACTTTAAATATACAAGTCATTTAAAAGTGATTATGTAAACAGATGAAAGGAAATACCTACAGTTTTGTGCTGCTGCTCATCCCAGCAAATAGGCCTACAAGATTTTGAACCAATGCTGGTTTATTGGTGGCCCACCATGTACGACACCGGACCAACATTAAAACAAGATTTGGTCAACTCCTTGTGTTTGCTGAGAATTGTTATATCCCCCCGATAATCCAATGCCATTTTATTTCTTGAATATAATTTTTTATTTTCTTCAACTCCTGATATGGCGTATCCTACTATTTAGGCTATGATGACATATTCTTCACGTCTGAAGCGCGTTCGTCATTCATATTTTAATATAAGCTGCCAACGAGCATAAATCAAAATATAAAACACAAAATATACTAGCTTGTGATTGCGATATTAAAGATAATAAATATCTGTGGTGTTGACACTTAATATTTTTTTTTAATTTAAAGCTAATGCAAACTAGCCAATTTCTAATTGCAAAAGAAATTGAAACTAAGTAAATGCCACCAAAATTATAATATTATCTGGTAGATGCTCAGGTAAATTCTTTTCAAAATAGGTATATGTTTTTTGTGATTTGAGCGGGAAATGAATTTAATATGAAAGAAAACTATAACTGGCAATACTTATTCAACAGGATGTGTGCAAGGGTTGACTTAGCTGCCTGCTGTCTGCGACGTTAACCAAATCTTAAGCAACTTTAACCCTTTCAGCTGAGGGATCGTCTTTATACGTCAGATTTTGACGTATAAAGACGGTCTCCGAATTGAAGGAATTAAAATATTTAAATAGCTGTAGACCCATAACATAGGTATTCAAATGAATAAAAAAAATGATTTTGAATTGAAATAACCCTTTGGTCTCCATGGTTTTATACAGAAATATTTCAGCGTTGTAAGGGTTAAAGGTGAATGTCTCGTTTTTCCTATACATAATCTGAACTCCTATCCGGAGTCACTGAGCAGAAAGAACATCTAAGCCAATGGTACGTGACAACAAAATGAAAGGACAATGGAAACGACATAGCGATGATCACAGACAGCGCAGATGCGGAAGTCCAAATACCGGAAGTACACGTACCGTGGATCCACATAGCGAGACGTCTAATCATCAGTCTACTAGCAAAATACATTTTGAAAAGATTCCGTGTAGGTGTGCTTAAACAGATCCATACGCAATGCTGTGAATTCATTTTGCATTGCAGATAGAAAAATTATGAATGTACTTTTCATTCTCAAATCATATGGGGTTTTTAACTTGTTTCTTATTGCGAAGTAAGACCAATGTATTCAGTACAATTGTGCCGATTAGTGATAAATATATAATGCCACTGATAATTTAATATTTTTATTTTCTAATATTGACTAATTTCCCGGAAGTTCGAACTTGTCAGTATCATAAAATACATACATTAAAATGGTCGACTATATCTTACATCATAAAAATCTGTAACATGACAAAATCAGTTTGGTATTTAAATTGGGGAGTGCAAGAGTACAAGAGATTACAATTTTAATAAACAAGAAATGTGCATATACCAGTACAATGTGTAATAAATACGGATATGTGCACTTAAGAGGAATATCGCAAATATTTAATCATGAGGTGAAATTGTCAGTATTTCGTGTTTACGAATATTTAAAAATACTGGTCATAACATTCTAATCACTAGCCATGATTTGCTATTGTCAGGAATCCCGTAAAACGCATGTTTTTTTGCGGAAATGCTAAATCCAGAAAGGAGGAAATGATCGCAAAAAACATGTGAAGGCATCCGGACTGGAGATAATGAAAGGATCTAGAAATGCTTTACAATCATTTTCTAGTTGTGCAGATTTATATTTCACCTTTTTATTACCACAATACATTTGAAGGTTATAGTTACATCATGTAATGTATTCTCTACCTACTATGCGCAGCATACAGCGAGATATAGGCACGATCAGTAAAGGAAATACAAAGACGTCCTATACAGAACGACCATGGACATACCTTATTCACACACTTCTTCCATGCATGTGTATAGAAATTACAATGTCCGAAAAATATCCTGCCAAGACTTCAGTTGGTAATTTTCGTCATTTAAAGCTAGAATTGCTAAGTAATATCCAGCTTCAAAAGACTAAAATTCTATAATATTAAAAAAAAAGACATTCTCAAATTGAATTATTTGTTTAACTGAACGTCTACTCCACTAACTATTTTATCAATTTCAGTGGCCTTACGTTCAAGATGAAACTGGCTTGGAAGTGTATATTAGGCCAATAAGACGACAGTTAAAATTTATTATTCGCGTCGTGTGCCCAGCAAACACAAAACATTTGTATAACATCTGTACAACGTCGGCCCAGCGTCTTAGACGTTGGTCCACATTGTACAAATATCATAGAAATGTTTTGTGTTTCCTGGGGAGCCATGACCTATCATTGGACCGATTTCTGCTGTCTGCTGGACAGTCAGATTATAATCAGACCGATAATCCCTCAGACAATAAACAACGGAATATTTACCGCAGATCTGTGCATTATAACAATGCTGCAAGGTGACTACAAACAGCAGTAAATGCTCACTGCTCAAGTAAGCAGTTACTGTTGATTTTCTTCGCAAGGCAGAGTGCTTGTAAGGCATCGGGATCAACATGGGACGCAAAATCTCCCGTAATTCCGTCTGATCCAGATGCCAGTGGCATGGATCAAATGAATAATGGAAGACCTTTATATTCACTAGAGTAACTGAACCAGAATTCCCTCAGAGTACAGTTTACATATATACCGTGGTCATACATACATTCGCTCAACGCTGGACTCACGCCATGACCCGTTATGCTTAATACGTCACCAAAACCTCTTTTGAAGTTGGCGGGTGTATCTGTTAGCCAGGAATCAGTTTTTAACCCGACAAGCAAAATACGTCATATGAGCCAGCGACGCTGGTCCAACATTAGGCCATAATTGCATCAACGTCTCAGGCGACAGTAAACAGTGATAGCAGTCAACTATTTCCCAGCAAACAGAAAACATTTGTCTGAAATTTATATGTGATGTTGGGCTTGTGTTATTTTCTGACCATCTTCGTTAGCTGCATCAATTAATTGAAAGGGTTCAAGCAAGAAGAAGCTAAGTCAACTTAGCATGCATTCGCTTTTTTGTTGTATGGTGACTATTTTTCAGTGACTATTTCAGTCTGATGCATCATCTGTAAATAAATCAAGATCTTTGGAGCAGTAGTTTTAATGTCACATAATGTTTCGTCAAGTTAGCAATAGTAATTAATGCCAGTCAACGACATATATAACATAAACTTGTTGTCAGACGTGGAACTGGAATAGTATCATTTGCGTGAAATTTCTTGCCAACTGCAAGGAACAATTTTTTTCTTTAAATTAACTGCGTGCATATAGGTTCTAACGGAAAATAATGCACCCGTGAAATTCAAGCACAATAATGTTATGCGAAGATGACACGTGATTTGCTTGAAAAGCGTGGGCCTAATGATATGTCATAAAGATATGTCATCTTAGTTTTTTACCTGTTAGCATGCAAAACACTGATGTATTGTTGTTGGTATGTATACTAAACATTATTTTTTAAAAACAAACGCTATCATTTTGAAACTAGTTTATGTAGGAATATCTTGGACAAGTAAAAACTTCTAAACAGCTTTTTCTCGTAACGACTAAAAATGACTTAGAATGTTCTTGATTGGACCTTTTCAATTACATAATTTATCTGATAAAAACAAAACAAAAAAAAACTGTAGTGTGTCGATATGCTACGATTATATTTCTATTCATCACTTCATTCAGCTGATCAAAGCAATGTGTTAACCCTTATCCTGTTAAGTTAATTTATTTAATTTTTCACCCACTTGAAGTTGTGTCTCGTTACCGCGACCCACAACTTCAAGTGGCTGAAAATACTCATATTTGTTTAATTTCAGACCAAACATTTGCAAATCCTGATATTCAAACGCTAAATTCAGACCCAATATCAATGAGTTGATCAGCTAATAAAGTAATAGTAGTGATCAGCAGGCAAAGGGTTAACATGGATCTTCAGGATCCACGGTAAGTTAAACAAAACCATCTAATTCGCTCCGTCAGCTGCCTTCATGTGAATGCAAATGTAGACATTTACATGCTAATAAGCGCCACACTGTGATCATCAACAACTCAAGTTGATTAAACTTTTAGGCAACGTCTTATGCATTGTGCCACAGTCAAGACAACATTATATTATGACCACTGCGTTTGCTGTCATATCTAAGGATAATTATTTAATGCAATCACAGCAAGCAGTAAGTGGCCAGCCAGACCAGTAAATATGGTCAAGACTGCAACAACAACTGACTAACTTGACCAGTAAACATGGTCGAGACAACAACAGTAGCTGACTAACTTGACCAGCAAACATGGTCAACACAGCAGCAGTAAAATATTTGTATAACATTTGTACAATGTTGGACCAACGTCGAAGACGTTGGGCCGACGTTGTACACATGTTATGCAAATGTTTTGTGTTTGCTGGGACTGACCAACTTGACCAGTGAACATGGTCCAGCAGTAACTGCCTAACTTGACCAGTAAACATGTTCTTCATACAGCAATGCTGGAAGATATATCCCGGAAAGACGAGACATTAAGCCAGTCTTGGTTTAATGCTGGGCCAGCGTAGTAGACGGTGGACCGGTATTAAACCAGCATTGCTTCAACGCCTCGTGTTTCTGGGATGATATTATTGTAAGACAAACGAAAACTAGAAAAGGAGTTCCCGAAGTCCGAGGCCCGGCTTCAGTCTGTTTGAGTGCTATAGACAAAAAATCAGTCAGTGTATTGGTCTTCATCATGGGCCAGAATCCCAAATGTCCAGGATATAATTAAGGAAAGAACCAAGGAGACAAGTTCAAATATATCTTCGACGTGTATTCCTTCCACCACTATCGCCGGTGCTGGCCAACAATGATTTATTCAATACTTGCCTACGATGTACCTCGTACAGAGGATGTAGGCATACCCACCAAATTCCGGTTCAAAGTTGGGCCAGCATTGCAGCCCATTGCTGGTTCAATGCCGGTCAATCGTCTACGACGCTGGCCCAACACTAATCTATCACGGGTCTGTTTTATACTTTGAGCAAACACGTGACATTCAACCAATGCTGTTTCAATGTTCACCCACAGTCTTCGACGCTGGTCTGTCATTATAAGAGCATCGGGTGATTGTACCCTGTTTTCTGACTCTGCATTATGCTGGTGACGCTTTAACATCCCGGCGCCAGAAACACCAGATAACACGATACATTGGCCAAATGCTGATGTAATGGTGGGCCACCGTCTGTGACGCTGGGCCAACATTATTCCAACAAAAAACCCGTTGAGTTCTTAACCACAAATATAGTCGTGAATATTTTTTTTCTGTTTTTTGTTAAAGACAAAAGTACTTGAGCTAAGGACCTGAAACGTTTTATTGCACATGTTCATAAGGACTGGTGTACAGAAATGTCAACCGTTTTCCACACACAGCACTCTTCTTTCCCCTAAATAGGACACACACTCAGGCAAAATAAACTTAATAGGAATACCGGCCGTAGGCGGGTCTTAATTATGCTCTAAATTTATTCACATTTATCTATATTGGCACATAATGTTTGAAGCCGAAAAAAAACATACCAGACCGCCAAATTGAAAATTATCGGAAATATATAATAAATCAAATTTGTTTCGTTTTTTTGGGGATCCATGGCATCGTCTGTGAAACCGTGACCTATTAGGACTGGTATCGTGAAGTCGGCTCACATATTTCAAAATCACATGTATCATGGCAGAAATACATAAGATAGCAGCTTATGTATTTCTGATCAGGGTCATGTGAAAGCTGTTATGTAAAGGGTCAATAATACATCATGGTTCTTAACTCAGATTGATAGATTGCAAGTTCTTGTTCGTTGTGAAAGATGAAACTATTATATGTTACACTTAAAAGAGAAATAAATCTATCTATCGCGATTAATAAAAAGTGATATTTCAGTTTATTTTTTAACATACCCTATAAATATACAAAATGTGGTTAATGTATAAATTGTCCTTGTGTTTGTCTCTGTAATTTATCCGCATATATCCGCTCTATCTGCCTTCATTTTTTGATGTTGAGAAGCGATGATAAATAAAATGGCGTAGGGTAATCTGAATCCAATATTGCAATGTGAATGTGAGTAGGCCTAGTTGATCTCGACTGATCGATACAGGCGTACTTGCATGATCATCAATAATCACTGCTCTCATAACGAGAATGGATCGACTTTGACAAAAACATCCACGTTTTGTACAATTAACCGCAGATATCTCACGGACGTTCAGTGCTGAAATTAAATATTGCAGAAAATAGCACAAATGTATTTTTTAGCGAAGATTAGGTGTGTTCAAATATTGCTGATTGCAGACACCTTTCAAAAACCCATTCAATACGAAAATTAAACCGATTAAAATAACATTGAAGTCATTATTTGCACTCAAAGAGTTAAGAAAAATATAATGGGCAGTATGAATTGATCCCGAACAGAGACATCACATTTAAACTTGTCACCTTCAAAACATCGTAGGTGCATTGATCTGTCTGTAGGGTGTGCTCCCACATTGGAAGGAGGAGGCTTCAACCTAGTTTTCAGACGTCTGATTGATCAAGATATCGTTTCGATCAATCAAGTGCCTAAAAACTAGGTCAACAATACAGACCATTCCACACGACTGCGCAGGTTGTGACATGATGATCACTAGGTTGAGGAGAAACCTCTACATTGACCCTTTAACCGCCGGTGCCGCATATATTCGGGCTTTCATTTTTTATCAGCACTTTAAGTACCACCTTTTAAACATGCTAAAGATAAAATGTTACATCAATCAGCAATATTTGAAAACAGTTGACCTCCATTTTGTCAAATCTGAATAATTTTCACCCACTTGAAGTTGTGGATCGCGTCAGCGAGACACAACTTCAAGTGGGTGAAAATTCAAATTGAATAATTTGGCGGTTAAAGGGTTAAATCAATTGCAGCTGTGACGAATGTTTCTCCAGCGGTATAGAAGGAGTGCAAATCAATTGATGATGTTCCCACACAGTAATCTTAAAGGGATTCACCACTTGTACATGCTGTCTGACAGATAACTGAGTGACAAACATTATGGATTAAATCCCGCTTTCTATTGGCTGTCAGGTGATGGTGGTGCATCCCTAGGCAGAACTCTTCCCACTTTTCCCAGATGTGGACAAATCTGACAAACCGATAACGGGCCAATATATCTGATTGTTTACATTTCTGTTTCTATCTCTGTTTCTATGGACTATTCACATGACTATTCTGATGTTTTCCTGCAGAACTATCAGCAAGTACAATAAATCTATTATTTGCCAACTATGTTGCTCATATGTATGAATACCCAGTTAAACTATTGAATATGTGATGTTGGTCCAGCTTCAAAGATTGTGGCGCAACATCCAACATTCAATGGTTCAATGTCCCACGTTTGGTGAATATGTGACGTGATATATACTGACGAGATAGGAACAATATGTGGTTACAACCAAGCCATGAATATGTGACGTGATATGTACTGACAAGATAGAAACAATATGTGGTTACAACCAAACCCTGAATATGTGACGTGATATGTACTGGCAAGATGGAAACAATATGTGGTTACAACCAAACCCTGAATATGTGACGTGATATGTACTGACAAGATGGAAACAATATGTGGTTACAACCAAACCCTGAATATGTGACGTGATATATACTGACAAGAGGGAAACAATATGTGGTTACAACCAAACCCTGAATATGTGACGTGATATGTACTGACAAGAGGGAAACAATATGTGGTTACAACCAAACCATGAATATGTGACGTCATATGTACTGACAAGATGGAAACAATATGTGGTTACAACCAAACCCTGAATATGTGACGTGATATGTACTGACAAGATGGAAACAATATGTGGTTACAACCAAACCCTGAATATGTGACGTGATATATACTGACAAGAGGGAAACAATATGTGGTTACAACCAAACCCTGCATATGTGACGTGATATGTACTGACAAGATGGAAACAATATGTGGTTACAACCAAACCCTGAATATGTGACGTGATATGTACTGACAAGATAGAAACAATATGTGGTTACCACCAAACCCTGAATATGTGACGTGATATGTACTGACAAGAGGGAAACAATATGTGGTTACAACCAAACCCTGAATATGTGACGTGATATGTACTGACAAGAGGGAAACAATATGTGGCTACAACCAAACCCTGAATATGTGGCGTGATATATACTGACAAGAGGGAAACAATATGTGACGTGATATGTACTGACAAGATGGAAACAATATGTGGTTACAACCAGACCCTGAATATGTGACGTGATATATACTGACAAGAGGGAAACAATATGTGGTTACAATCAAACCCTGAATATGTGACGTGATATGTACTGAAAAGAGGGAAACAATATGTGGTTACAACCAAACCCTGAATATGTGACGTGATATATACTGACAAGAGGGAAACAATATGTGGTTACAACCAAACCATCAATATGTGACGTGATATGTACTGACAAGATAGAAACAATATGTGACGTGATATGTACTGACAAGGTAGAAACAATATGTGGTTACAACCAAACCCTGAATATGTGACGTGATATGTACTGACAAGATGGAAACAATATGTGGTTACAACCAAACCCTGAATATGTGACGTGATATATACTGACAAGAGGGAAACAATATGTGGTTACAACCAAACCATCAATATGTGACGTGATATGTACTGACAAGATAGAAATAATATGTGACGTGATATGTACTGACAAGATGGAAACAATATGTGGTTACAACCAAACCCTGAATATGTGACGTGATATATACTGACAAGAGGGAAACAATATGTGGTTACAACCAAACCATCAATATGTGACGTGATATGTACTGACAAGATAGAAACAATATGTGGTTACAACCAAACCCTGAATATGTGACGTGATATGTACTGGCAAGATGGAAACAATATGTGGTTACAACCAAACCACGAATATGTGACGTGATATGTACTGACAAGAGGGAAACAATATGTGGTTACAACCAAACCATCAATATGTGACGTGATATGTACTGACAAGATGGAAACAATATGTGGTTACAACCAAACCCTGAATATGTGACGTGATATGTACTGACAAGAGGGAAACAATATGTGGTTACAACCAAACCATGAATATGTGACGTGATATGTACTGACAAGAAGGAAACAATGTGTGGTTACAACAAAACCCTGAATATGTATGTACTGACAAAATGGATACAATACTTTGGTACAACCAAACCCTGAATATGTGACGTGATATATAGGCCCTATTGACAAGACGAAACAATAGTCAATACTTGGGCACAACGAAACCCTGAATATGTGACGTGATATATATACAGACAAGAAGGAAACAATAGTCTATACCTACGTGTGTAGAACTGGTCAACGTCCAGTGGAAGCGGTTCATATTGAGTAATTTCAAAAGCTAGGTACGTGGGGGGAAATATGTGTCGTTCCTTGATTTATTCCGCCGTTATGACCTTGTCTGTCTCGCGTGGCCTTACAAGGTCATCAGCAGACTGGACAACAACGTCTGACGTAGCCTACTCTGCTCCGCAAAACTAAAAGGCAGCAATTAACTGCTTTATAGTAAAGTAAGGAGTTACTGCTTTTTGACTTTGGGTGGAGAACCACAGCGCCGGGTGAGGGACCTTCCACATATTGGCTCGTTATCCGCCAATCTGCAGATGGGACGTCCGTGAAAGGCACCTCACGTCAGCACCTGGCAGAACACATCACACCAAGTGGATGACGTTAAACCGACGCTGGACCGACGTCAGCCCGACGCCGGGCTGATGAAGCTTTAAGACAGTATGCAGCCATCGCTACGTTTTTGGTCGGGCCATGGACGGTGCTCAGGAAAAGCACGCGGTGTTTGCACAATCTACCATGTCAGGTTGCATATAAAAATACCCTTAAAGTGCTGAAATATTTTTATATAAACCATGGAAAATATTTTTGTTTAATTTGAAGACATCATAGATAATTAGCCCTTTCTGCTTCATTTAATTACCTGTGCTATGAGTCTCAGTCAAACTGCGATATGTAGGCCTACCTAGATAACACCTTCCGCTAAGCATTTTAGTACAAGACGGTAACCAATGCCAGAACATTCTCTGGCATCTCTAAAAAAAATCAGTTGTCTCCAAGATGAAATATGTTTTTTTCAGGTATTTTTTTCAATTTATGAAATTAGCAACCATTTTTACATAAATTATTCGGTTTAAGAAAACCACAGCCCGATACAATGTTTCATGATTTTTGTATGGATGCAAATATTTAATTGACATTTTCACAACGCATTCAAAGGATCACATACATGTATATATACATGTATGATTTGTTTACACTAGATAACCTGTCGCTCACCATATGTTTGCTCTAGAAGCCTTTTGGTAGGTGTCTACTTGACAATCGCCCGTACCATGGTTTTACAGTATAGGAAGATTTGTTGGCCATAATCAAAGGAAATCAATCAGGCTTATCAGGGGGAATAAATGTGGTCAATTAAAATTTAAATGCCCATTGGCCACCTCCTGGTTTAAGATCTCGATGGTTGCTTGCAACAGGGTGACGTGGATCTCCTACAATGGCCTATAATCGAAATACTGTGACGTTGTGTTAAAGATTTGGTATCCCGTACTAGTATTACTCATAAGCCTAGGTGCGAACGCGTGACCTTTATGAATGGGCGTTATCCAGTTTTAGTGTTTTAAATAGGATTAATTAACCGGGCCGTCATAATGGCCTGGGTGGGTGGCCATAGTTCAAAGGAGCCTTCCAAATATTTATAATTGGAAAAGCAGCATGATGCTCACGAATGGCAACATGATGGTCAAGAAGGACAGCATGCTAGAAATGACTAGATGAAACACTGTTTAATTGTAAAAAGTTAATAAAACTATTTTTGTACAATTTCACAATCCGCCGTTTTGCACGTATGTGACAAATATAGACCTATTTAGTATGAATATTAAATATTATTCTATTTATTAATAAACAATGTTTAATTACATGATTAAAACTTGAAATACATGTTAATAAATCGAATGAATTTTTCAGCGATTTAGTAGTGTCACGAATTCTGGCTCTGTGCAGTATCAAAGTTCTCAGGATTTTTGTCAAATCTATTGGCAACACAGGTGAATTCAGCTGCTCAGTGAAACATAGCTCCTATCTCTAGGACGCTGGACCAACACCGAACAAACATTGGGTGACCGTCTTGTGTTTGCGGCAAGTGTATGCAGAACTAGAGTGAACGTGTGGAGGGCTATATAATATAGTCCATAGATCAGAGAAGAGGCTCGTTCTGGTTCTTGGGGACACGGCCTTTGAAGAACCGCATGTGGCGGAAAAGCCATGCTATCATACGGCAACTGCTCAATCAATAAGATTAAAGACCTCCAGTAAAATGTGTAAGCCTAAAAGGGTTTCACAGTGGGTTATACTTCATAGGTCTTGATTCGCTAATAGCCTTCCCTATAATACGCAAATAATAACTGTATACATATTTGAAAAGTACTTTTAGTACCTCCCGGTAATTAAAAGCATTTCATTTGAAACATTTATATCACTTCATGCGCTCTATTCTTTTGAGGCGGCATCATTTGTGAAGAATATGGCATGTGATTACTATGACTCTAAAAAAGCAAAGTGAGTCAACCAAGGATCGCGAAGCCACAATTGAGCCTGCCCGCTACAGGCCCGAGGCTGTCTCAGTGTTGGGCCAGCATTGGATCAACGCTCCATGTTCACTAGGATCTCACACCCAATCACTCACAAGTATAATGGCAAGGCGGGAAAAGAGAAAAAAACATGAAATCTGGTTATACCTCCTCCTCCTCCCCCTCCTCTCCAAATGGAGAGAACAATTACAAGTGAGTACATTACATTTGCCAGCTCTGCAATGTGGCATGCACTGAGCTGTGCGAAGTCAAATGGCTCTAACTGCTTCCTTTTGAAGTGCGATGTTGCTGCCTTTTGTGTTTGCAATGGCTACTGCATCTTGGCTTGCACAACAGAACTGGCGCCATTTAAATATTAGCCCATGTAGTGTGGAATCGTAAGAGATTGAATTAACCACATTAGGTTCTCCGGGCGTAGATTGCCCACAGGATTATTATTGCTGGGGTTTTCTAATTTGTGAGACGTTGCTCTAACGTAATTTCTGTCTTTCGCTGAGTGCACTGTGAGTTGTATATTGTATGTGCATATTCCATTTCAGATTCACAATTATCATTGCGAATTTTAACAGCACCATTATCATGAATAGGACATGAAATGAAAGAAAAAATATTTAACCCTTATCCTCCTGATCACGACTATTTTCGTTTTTAATCTCTTTTACTAGTAGACCAAATCACTGTTATTGGGATGGAAATGTGTGTCTGAACATCAAGATTTGCAAATATTTGTGCTCCAATAAACAAATATGAGTAATTTTCTGTCACTTGAAGTTGTGGGTCGCGGTAGCGAGACACAACTTCAAGTGGCTGAAAATTCATATAAATCAACTTAGCAGGATGGGGTTTAAAATTTTAATTACACACTTTCAAAAGCAAAATGACTATCAACAGGACATTGAATTTAAAACATCCTCTTAAAGGACTTAGAACCACTTTGTCAGAAAATTTATCTCAGCATTGAATCATGTATAACAGTCATTATCAGAATAGCATAATCTACGTCATTCTCTGCAAGGGAGATCAGCAAGCAGGAAATAAACTATTAATCATATACTGGTATAAATTTCATTTTTTTCTGATTATTATTGTCTTTACCTATTGGTTTGTTCTTATTTTCTAATATGTAGATATATTCTAATATATCGATCCCATGGACACATAAAATTTAACCCATTTTAACACTTAAAGCGCTGAATTACGGAATTTTAATGTTTACTGACTGCGACCCACAACTGTAAGTGTCGAAAAAAACTAGTAGGTGTGTACATTTTGAATCAAAACAAAAAATCTAGGAAATGCAATGTTCTCTTTTATTTCTCTTTTATTTTTTCTTGTTTGAAGGACATACATTTGTAAAGGTTGATGAAAAAAGCTATAGACGTTATTAGAAGTTTTCGTATTAAAGTGTCATCTTGTGTTCATTCATCAAAGCCCTCACAAGGCATGGTATAATAGCATCTCTGATAATACGCCATCTAATGCAACGCAAACAAACAGATTGTTTTGGACTTGAAATTTAGCATTTTTCGATGCAATATATATATATTCCTATGCTTGCATACACCGGCTGACCCCACAATCAATCGCTTTACCGCCAGCCTTGATGTTCTCATTTCGCCTCCACCATGGCGTGGCAAATGTACATATAAATTGCTACATCCGTCTCATCAGCAAATACCTGTCGGTCGCTGAGGTGAAGCTTTGCTCACCTGCTTTGATAAGATAAAAACAGGACTCGTCTGTGGAAGCAGTCAGACGCTCGTTCAGTGCTGGTCCAATTTGCAAAGCACTGAAGCATCGAGTCCATCAAGTCCTTGCTTCGACGTAGCTTAGAATAACAGACAGAGTCTGGTGGAATCTGCTCCTTGAGGAGGAATGTCAGGCACACGTAAGACGCTGTCGCCAGAAGAGTAGAACATATTATTCAAATGTGATAAACAGACTTAGAGGTGCAGCCCAGCAAACACGAGACGTGGATTCAATGCTTGTTCAATGTTGGACCATCGTCAACATTGATTCAACATCGGGTCTACATATCATGTTTGTTGGATAAGGGTCGGTAGATCAATAAAATAGAAGACGACGAATGTACAGAGATGGAAAGAAGGATTTTGGTATTTTCCGGAACTCTATAGACTATTAAAGAAAAATTGTAAAATATTGTCAGGTGTTTCTCGCAAAAATACATTGCGGGTATCGCCTTCCCTTTTTTCACTAGTTTCCCATTACAAACGAGATATTTTATTGTATGACTATATTTCTTTGAAGTGGTTTAAATGTTTAGTTCTGACAATGGCGATGGACAGAGTCTACTCTCCTCGTGTGGATTAAATAATAAAATAAAATAAATATTCTATGTCAAATTTAAAAAAAACGTTGTTCACTTAAATCCCATTCACCACTTGATTTTAAACATGTTAAAACACCTGGTGGCGACTAAGCGACGAATTAGTTTGGTTACCTTGTTCTGAAAAACTCTTTAATTACACTTTTTTTCGCAAAAATGTTTTCCGCAGATTACTTTTTCGTTCGTTCGTTCGTTCGTTCGTTCGTTCGTTCGTTCGTTCGTTCGTTCGTTCGTTCGCTCGTTCGTTCGTTCGTTCGTTCGTTCGTTCGTTCGTTCGTTCGTTCGTTCGTTCATTCATTCATTCATTCATTCATTCATTGTATTTTTTCATTGTAATTGTATTTTTCATAAGGAAGCGAGTTCTGGCAAATTGTATTTTCTTGTGTCATGCTTTGATTGGCGGAAAAACACAAGTCAATCAGCGCCATGAACCGTGCGTACATTTTTGTCGAAGAAAAATACTTCAACTTAGCCAAATACGTCGGCGAACCGTCCACTTAACGTTGTCTAAAGTCTGCGACTTTGGTCAACGCTAAGCTAACGGTTGTCCAACGTCTCGTCTCCATCTGGACTGTTGTGTAAAATTCAGGAGCTCTCCACAGCAAACATGAGACGCTGGCCCAAAATTGATTTACTGCTGGTCCACCGTCTACGACGTTGGCCCAACAGTAAACTAACGTTGGGCCAACATTTCATGTTTGTTGGGTCGGACTGACATTCCCGCCAGAAACCTGTGAATAATCAAGAAAGCTGGCGTAAACTGCACAGCCACAGCCCCTGTCTAATCCAATCAGGCACTTATGTAAGGCAGTGCCACCCGTCATGCGAGAGCAATTTGCAAGAAGCCGTCTTCAGTTTTCTGTCGGCATGTTCCGCTAATAGACATGCGCAGACAGTGTGCTATTTATTGCGGCCGGGGCTTGTCGGGGGACCCCTCGGCGCACACTGCTTCCGCCGCCCCCTCGTCTACACATCCCAGAGTGCCTAGCAGAGACCGGACGTTACGTATTCATATTCAAATGAGGCTTGTTTTCCTCGGCAAATATTCTGTCACCGTCTGGACAGCGTCCATCTCAGACTCATCTTCAACTTGGTCCGCAAAAATCCTGTATCCATAATTCAACGTGTCCAGACAGTACACGAACAACTGTTATCTGAGTTATTGATGGATACTTGTTTTTCATTTATCCTTATTGAAGAATGCTCAAGAAAGATTAACTGTCTGGGCACAAAATAACATATTTTGAATATAACATTTATCATTTGAATCATGGTATAGTCCATCACACCAAGCACAAGCTGAGCTTTATGTGAGATATTACACTTGAAAAAATCTGGATATTTTTTATTGACCTTGAGCTGGGAGTTGACCTTGAGCTGGGAGCTATGGCAGCAATTCTGAATATACATGAAAGTACAACCTAGAGGGTTGGTTTTCATTTGATTATATTATAAATATACACTTTTGGTATGCGTAAGCTTGACACAATAAAATTCACATAATAAATTTGAAACTGAATAATCGTACATGACATCGGCATGTATGCCTAAACATGTAGGCCTATATCTAGTGGTATGCCCATCGGAGAAAATAATTATGATGTACATTTCTGGCTTGTTATTTTTGAATAGCCATGCCTGAATTTAGGTATAATCTCCATTTTGATATATAAAATACCGAAAATCTATATGAGCTTCGCAGAGAAGTCCGTCACTTTTGTCGTCATGCAGGTGTGCCCCTCCATTAACATTATTAAATACTTAATCTGTCACCATAAGCGCCACCTGGTGAGTAACTATAACCCCCTGCTATAACCCTAAACATGATGAAGAACCCTCATGCGGTGTTTTTCCGGGTATACCAAAAGCCTGAAGATGATGGACCACTTTAATGTGGCTTTGTTGATTCGTCCCCTCGTAGGTAAGGCTCTAGATATGGATAGCATCTTTAGCTCATTAGAGTGGCAGATAGTACATCTTAGCTCTGAAGGGCTGTCTATATTACGTCCATTGTTATTGTTGTACGCTATAATTCAATTGTTTATTCGACCTTTTGTAAAGCAAGAACATTTTACTGACGCCATTTCAATTTTATATCGCTCATTTTTTTCAGAATAATTCTCTATGGCATGCCTGTTTAATCGAAATATGGGTTTAATGTACACGTTTCACCCTGCTGTTTCAATTGCTGACTAAAACTAATGCAGCAATGTGGTATTTTTTAAGATTCAGTTTATATTATGTTAACCTGTTCACAATCACCAGCACTCAACGTAAATCTGCAAACGTAAATAATGGCAAGGTTATCCTAGGGATCCGACACTCAAGATTAAAACAGCTGTTCCAAGTTCTCCCGGTATATGATCCTGATAAGACCTCCACACCTGAAACTGGACGAGATTGTGAACTTCAAGGTATGTTCTTCATAACACGATTCATTGACTTCATTATTCAACCCTTACAGCGCGGGGATCGACTTTAGACGTCAGAATCTGACGTCTCAAGACGTCAGATTCTGACGACTAAAGTCGATCCCCGCAATGTGAGAGTAAAAATATTTCTAATCGCCGTGGACCCATGACATAGGTATTCAAAAGAATCGGAAAGAGCTAACTAAGACTTTTATAATAATTTCATATCGAAAATAACCCTTTATTCTCCATGGCTTATACAAAAATAATTCAGCACTGTATGGGTTAGGCCAAATAAATAGCACCCAGTAAACTAGGATTGCCTCGAGTGATTGCAGGCCGTGGCAATGCGGAAAGATTGGACAAGTGATCCACGGGCATCTATGGCAACCTGGAACCAGAGAACGGTGGTCCAATGATGGTTCATTTCAGGGCAAGCGTCTACGACGCTGGCCCTGAAATGAACCATCATTGGGCCAATGTCACCTATGAATTGGGCAGCACTAGTATTCTTGTAGTGCGTCACCTGTTTCTGTTTGCAAGTCCTGAACAAGTGAGATGGTCAAACGCTGTTTCAATTCCGGGCCAGCACTTCAAACGTTGGCCCAACATTGAGACACTACAGCGTGTCTTGTTTGCTTGGACAGTGTTATCTGGGGACAGACTTATCTTCTGATTACAAGTGGTATCTGTGGCCGAGCAGACAGCTCTGTCAGCCAGACTCCACACTAAAGAAGAAAGATGAAGCATAATCATGGCAAATCAATGTTGGCTTAAGTTGGTCCAACGTCGTAGATGGCGAAACATACGTTATCCATACGTTATAACTCTGAGAGAAGGGGCCCTCAAAATAAAGGTGTCACTAAATCTATCACACAATAATACGGATAGTAATGGTAATCTGATAATATCTTTGTCATATCTAACCTCAAACATCAAACTAATACAATTACAATTCCCATACACGTTGGGCCATCAGACGGCGTACCAACATTAACCTATACATTGGGTAAATGCCTGTTTGGTGGGGGCCACAGCCAACACTCACAGAAATTGGACTAAAGTCACTCGTGAAGATTGTTTTAATCTCGGCACCAAAACAGAGAAAATTGGACTGTTCAAAATAAAATCGTTATCATGATTATGTATTATTATCCGAAATACATAATAATGACTGCAGCTAGAATGTTAACCTTTGATCGTTTGACTGGAAATAATTATAACCCAATAGAAATTGTTTCCTGCTACCGCAACCCACAACTTGAAGTGGGTAAAATGCCAAAATTGGTTCAATCTGAAACTAAATGCAATGATTAAACATAATTATAACAGACATGCCGACGAAAAGAATCCAAACTGTTATAGACGTCTTACTGCTCAAAAGGTAGCCACGAAAAACCCGTGAAACCAATAAATTAAGTGTTTTTGTTCGCTGAACGGTGTCGAAGACGCCGAGCGACTGACTGATGATCCAGCCAAGAAAGACAACACATCACCCCTCAATCATCCTCAGGATTCGTTTATCACGCAGTTGTCATCGCCGCATCAGGATCACCAGGATCAACTTCTCCGCTGGACAAATACGCTCGTCCTAAGCTGGGCCAACGTCTCACGACGTTGGCCCAGCTTAGGACGAGCGTCTTGTGCGGACTGAATGTATTCTGCTTGTCGAATGCGAGCTGTATTCTAAGTGTATTATATATCAAGGGCTGACTAGTCGGTTTTAGATTTTCATCAATTTGATGAGGTCCGAATTACTTCTTAAATATCCTGCCATGGAAAAGCTCTATGAATATGACAACGCTAAACAAATCGAATTTGTAGCTGTAGTTGAGAAATTAACAATTCTCAACTGAAACTATTATCACGAATATGATTATAAAGTGAGTTAGGCGACTTCAATATAGAACATCATTTAGTATCCATATATCTAAATGTACACTGCCCCAAAGCTTGGAGGATCATAATTATTTTAAATATTTTTTACAAAAGTTGCGCAATTTGTTCACTCTTGGTGATTAGTAATAATGGTTAACGATTGAGTATGACATGTTCTCGAGAACAATGCACGAGGTGAAAACAAAGAAAAAAATGCTCGTGGTAAAAAATAGTCAGACAGCAAAAAACGGATACACAGTCAGCCTCTTGCCTCTGGTTGATGAACCCATTTCCCGCTATTTTAAATGCCCTGCCCTCCTCCCCAGTCAGCTGATACACTCACCCAATGTTTTCTCAATGTTGAACCATCGTCTGCGACGCTGGCTGAACATTGAACTAGCATTGGGTGAGTGGCTGTGGGTCATTTTCACTCAGCTACATCCTGACAGTGGATGTCATGCTGAATCCTGACCCTGTCTGTCATACATGACCCAATATCCTAACCAGTATTAGTCTGTGCCCTCATCCCAGTAAACATAAAGCATTCGTGTAACATTTATACAATGTTGGACCAGCGTCGAAGACGTTGGGCCGACGTTGTATAAATGTTATACAATTGTTTTCTGTTCGCTGGGACTATGTTTTGAGCTCTCAGAAAACGCGAGACGTTGAAGCAATGTTGGTTTGGTGCTGGGATAACGTCGCATATGGTGGACCAGCATTAAACCAGTATCATTACCATGTCTCGTGCTTGCTGCATCAGTTGGACCGCGGAATGAGCTGTTGAGATTTAGACGAGCATTAATTTCAGCTGCTACTTAAAATGAAAAAAAACATGTATAGTTTCACTCCAGGTGAATGTTTAATCTTAACTTTTCTAATGAGAAACGTTTCTTTCTATCATCAGAAAATTAAGATAAATAAGAGAATGCTAAGATAATCTTAACATTCTGAGTGAGATGGGCAACTGATCTTTTAATTTTTTAATGTTACATGAACAGTATGATACATAACATAGTTTCCAATAAAAAACAGGTAATAGAAAAGTGAGTTTGTGTGGCTTTTCGACGTGCTCTCCAGAAACTAGAAGGCTGCACAATATCTACTCTTGTACCGTCAAGGTGCGGATATTTAAGATCGGCATATTGTCAACCTGGAGAAAACATGTTGCCACATCATCGATCGACAAAAATGTGTAAACGTAGATGAACTCCTGTCACACGACAAGGTAGAATAAACGGCGGATCACGATGAACTCCCTCACGCAAAAAGACGATTTCGTATTGCCAGTGGTATTTTCCAAAACTACAATTTATCCACCGGACATCCGGTTATTCTACGCGGCTTATCTGAATGAATAAAAGTCAGTATCAATTTGCTCTTCAAGTAAACAGATACTGTCTTTAAACTCTGCAGAGCAGTACAGTAAAATACAGACCAGTACAGCTCCTGATCAAATCAACCAGTGCAGAGATCACTATTCTGTTTTTCAAAGCCAAAAGGTAGTATATGATTACTTGTGAATTAAGAAGATACTGCTTTTCGGCAGCATCATCAGATGACACTGTAAGAAGCAGGCATTAAAATAGATGTGGATGTTGCGTGTGACTTCAAGGAGTCGTTTCCACCTTGCCGGGGTCAAATATAACGATCGACGCCTTTTTTTTGGTGCCCCGGGTGTCCAGGGCTGTCACTAATTGACAAAACATCCAGCATCCAGTGAGGTTTGAACTTGTAATGCAAACACGAGATATTGAACAAATGTTGCAGCAATATTGGGCTAGCGTCGTAGACTTTAGACCAACATCACAACAACAGTTGGTCAATGTCTTGTGTTCGTTGGTATTATTCATGGAATGACTCAGAATTGAAGTGATCAACGTTCAATTGTGATTTTTTTTAAATTGAATAATATTTAAGCAATTTGTTTTAAAATTCGTGAAAAAACATTAAGCGCTTTCAAAATGATATTTTTACTCAAATAATCCAAGCTAATGGGGTTGAACCAAATCGTTTGATTTGAATCTGTTTACAACAGCACGGGTCTGTTTACAACAAAAACATCCTCATTGTATGATCTAAATGAAAAAGATCATTTGAGGTTTTGGTTATATTGATAATAGTTTCAATTATTGTCTTAATGTGTTGTTACGGTAATAAATCACCCCGTAACACAGTAAGTGTATTGCTGAGGAAACAATGTTTGCCGCGTTGGGATTGCAGAAAATGTTCCTCTAAGATGGACTAGCGATGATATAACGCCCTAAGATTCAGAAATTGTATGGTTTATAAATAAAGGCGTGCACAGACAATTTGAATGCTCACATATATTGTCTATGTCACACGATTTCACGTCCCTGGCGATTTGTTAGAAATATGCCATAGTGATGCTATGATGAGCAAGGTTTCCTCATTATGTCATAAGAATGAATGAATGAATGAATGAATGAATGAATGAATGAATGAATGAATAAATAAATTAATGAATGAATGAATGAATGAATGAATGAATGAATGAATGAATGAATCAATTAATCAATTAATCAATTAATGAATGAATCAATGAATTAATGAATGAATCAATCAATGAAGCAATCAATAAATCAATGAATTAAATAACAAACGAATTAATGAAAAAATAAATAAATATATTGTATGATGAATAATGTTCAAGTATAGGATGGCCGACCCCGATGGCTTATTTGGTCCGATTGTGGCTCAAAACGCAGAGGTACTGGGTTCGAATCCCGATATTTGTCATCGTGGTAGGGCAAACTGTTCAAAGGTATGGAGTGTACAGTGCTGCCTGTGGTACTGTGCACTATAAAGACGACTTGAAGTCATTCAATAAGAGTAGGGCACAGTCCTTACTTCGGGCTTCCTTCTGTCGCGATATTGCCACGATATTGCCAGAAAGCGACAGAAAGCAATATTTACTTACGTCCTTATTAACAATAGGATGGTGCGTATTATTCCAAGAACATGCACCTTGAACACTGGAAGTGCTGCGTATTGGTGGCGGCTGGTTAATTAGCTACCGTCAGATGATAAATTAGAGAAGCCAGACCGAGTTAGAGAAGCGGTAATATGTTTTCATAAGATCATAACTTGTAAACAAGAGGGCCCACCACCATGACCACTAGAACAAATATATAACATTGCAATCATTCTATACCAGCCTATATTCAAAAGCTAAAAAACATTAACTGCCCTGACTCTATTGTAAATATCAACATTACCCGCTCTCTGGCCATTGTAATATCGCGACAGATGTAAACCCGAAGTCGTGATTATACCATACTATATGCCCTACTCGTATCTTCAAGGGTTATTTGTGGTACAGAATATCATAAGTAATACTGCATACGTCAGGCCTTTGAACAGTTTGGAGACTTGTATAATGCATAACCACGACGACAAATAGTACTCCTGAGTCTGAAGCCGCAACTGAACCGAATGAGCTAGCGATATTCGGGGTGTGGGTAGGACTTGAATGCTGCCACTGTTTTTGCTGTGCATGACAGCTGCCAGAAGATCATTCTAATTCGTGAAAGTTCGATGAAAATAATTTGTCTCTTTGAATCTTGAAGGATGTTTTGTATTTCACGTAACCGACGGAACAAACTTGATTATTTCTTGTTATTATTTAAATGAAGCAATGACAGTGCAGAAACAGTGCAGAAACAAAACAAGGCAAGCCTAGCTGGTGTCTTTCCGGTATCCAGTGGGTCTAATTGAATGGCCCTCTTTCCGCACACGTTGTGCCTCATGTTGCAATTTCTCAAATAACTGCGTCCACAGAATATGGCAATATCAAGGGAGAAGTGGTCCTATCGGGCTGCAGCCATAAAAAGGCGGTACATGTGAAAGGTAAAAAATAGTCTGCCAGATTTCTGTGGATCGATGCGGAACGACAGATCCTGGTCCAAAGTGGTTCAGTGCTGGACCGACGGCTGAGCCGTCGGTCCAGCACTGAACCACTATTGGACCAGAATGCCATGCTTGGCCAGGCTGGTGTATATCTGAATGCTTTCTTTCTCTTAATATCGCTCTCCCAGTACACCACCCCGTGCCCAAGCTGCCATAGAAAAGCTGCGTTTTTTGTGTCGCGTGGTCCGCGGACCGGAAGTGAAATAACACTCAACCAGTCACAGCATTTTGCAGCGTGCGCATGCGCTCTTTCGCCACAGGATAATGTATCCGAGCATTTATTCTTTTCCGCGAGAAATAACGACAGGGACATTTGTTTCTCATATAAGTCTGGCCGTCTCGTTATCCTTCACGAGGACACAATTGACTCGCACATCCGAAATGGAACTCTAAATGTTTGCCGGGTTGAGTAGAGGCAGAGGAATAAAGGGATCCCTGGGGTGCTATGAAAACATAAAGAACAGCGAAATGTGCTAACAGGAGCGGTGATCAATGCAAATGTTCACTCTCTCGTGTGCACCCTGTTTACCGCTCAAGTAGTTAATTTGTCATACCAGCTGACACTGTGTTAGGCCTCATAGTGTACATTTAAAAAAGCATTGCTAAAAACCGTGGACTCTGATGTAGAAAAAGGGGCTTTACTTGAAGTACGCACTTTCCTAAAAGGTACCAAATGCCGCCATTGTTGATCTGCCTGCCTTGTTGATCTGTTGATAGCTTTGAAAAACAAGGCGCGTATTCTAAAATCCATGGATCTGTGACATATTTGCTCACTACACGGTGTACAATTTTTTATTCGACAGTGTTTTCTTGTCAGGTTTTTTCCTACAGAGAGGCCGACATTCAAATGGGTCTTTAACCCTTACAGTGTTGAATTGTTTTTTATATAAACCATTGAAATCATGATCAAAGTGTTGCTTTTTTCAATTTGAAACTATCATAAATGTCTTAGTTAGCTCTTTCCGCTTCATTTGAATACCTATGTTATGGGTCTACGGCCATTATAAATCTTTTCACTGTTACAGTGCTGGGATCGACTTTAGACGTCAGAATCTGACGTCTACAGATTCTGACGTCTAAAGTCGATCCCCGCGCTGTAAGAGTTAACGTAACTTTGTAGCCAGCGAGACCACTTGGCATCTCAACGTATAGAAGCCTTGACGAGTAGATATTCCGTCGGATTTCTTAGCACCAGTTTATCGGCATGTGCAGCGAGAAGGGAGATTTCGCGGTCCAGTCGTCGGCTTGTTATATAGGACTGTTATCACTGTTAAATCTACGGGATCCACAAAGGGAATCAATACAGACGGTTCACAGCACACCAGACGCTGGTACAATACCCAGCTAAAATCTCACACATCATTATTTGCATTTCTGCGCTGGAGACACACTTAACGAGGATTCACACCGAGCTTCACCGAGCTTTAAAAAGGTGTGAATATTGCCGCTCAACAAAGTTTATTCTTCGTGGCCCAATGACATTGCATTGCTATTTTAAGCACACGTCATCTAAAAAACAAAAAGCTTACTTTACAATAAACAGATATTGCCTTTTGGCTCTACAGAGCAGACATGTGCTGGTGCAGATCTCAAATAAAGCAACAATAATAATTGTAAATTATCTAAGATCTAATTTTAAAGCGTGGAGATATTTTAATTCGTTTGAAGATGACAATTATGCCTACAAGGTCAGCTTCAAATGTCTGGCAAAAGTAAAGGAGACATGCAGAATAAAATTAGAACAAGATAATTTATTTCTTCAATCATTGTAATTGGTAAATATATATGTTAGAAATATTATGCACTGTATACCATAATATACTGTTCATTTTAATGACGTATAAGTCCACATAGACTTCTCGTCGTCACTAAATAATATGTCTCTATCTATTTTTAAACATTTAGCCAGGTCCACCCTGTGTAATCTGAAGGGAATTTGAAATATATTTAGACTTATTGAGCCAATTTAATCAATACACTTTATGACATGAATGCGTATGTTCATGCTCATATTAAATGTATTGATTATTATAATATTATTATGTAAGCTCCCGCCTTGGAGACACATTGTAATGATTCTTCTTTACATTACATGTAGATACCTTGCATAAACATATTTTCATGCAGACTTTCTCTTATTGAAGACGATTTGAATCCAGCAATCAGGATTCACTTGTCCGGAGTTGGATCCATGTTAGCTCTGACAAATATCACGTGTTTACTGGAAATGGTTGATTTTCCACAGCAATACACGATCAAAAGCTTTTGGTGCGTCGACAAACGCCTGGCTAAACACATAGACACTCACAATAAAGCTTATGTGATTTACATACATATAGTTTGCTCGGGGTTTTGGTCCCTTGATAAAATACCTTTCATTCCAGCCTCGTTCACGTTTATTTACCTATCTTTGGTAACTCCCACTTATATACGCTCCCGGATAAGAACTTGTATCAACATATTTGTCCGATCAATTAACCTTTGACCTTCTAGATCGGGATACATACGCCCCTAACAAATTCAAAACTAAATAAAATGGCACTTTGATTGATGCAAATTATTTGGCATGCACCTATTTAATCAAATAATTTAATTCTGGAGATTTTTCATGATTTGATTTTAAACTTGGAAATTGCGATAGCAGCTCTGGGTCCGTATTCTCGTACAAGTTACGATATATCGTAGATTCGTAGGCCTCGGATTGGTCGAGATGGCCATCTTGACCATTCCGAAGCCTGCGATATGGAGATATCGTGACTTGTACGAGAATACGGGCCCTGGGCAGCTTCTGATGACTCGCACATACTAAATGACAACCCAAGATGCACATGAGAATAACCTGATAATATATGGAAGGCAATTGGATTAAACTGGGCAACGAGCGTTTGTGCCCGGTGTTGGCTCTCCTTACCAATTTAGATTATGTATTCATTTAGTGGCCAGGCTGGGGCTAATTTATACTCAAGAGGTCATTATTTTTTTCGATTCCTTTATCTCACAATCACAGAACCAAAATATTTCGTCCCTGTCCACTTGTAAATATCCAAGAGTTTTATCAACCAACCTACTCTTTGACGTTTTCACGGAAATTCATCTCACTCCAGTTTAATCAACATTATGTGAAAAGGTGATACAAGCAACATAAATTTATTATTGTTCATTAATTGAAGCAATTATACATGGCCACTGGAAATTATTGCACCCTAGGTTCGTATCTGGTGGCCGGGGCGGGGGCCCTAGGGTAGTGGTTAGCACCGCTGCCTTTCACGCCAGAGTTCGGGGTTCGGTTCCCGGTCTCGGCGGTTTGAAAGAAACAAAATGTTTCTTCCCCATCCACGTGTGAAAGTTAGTATTGTGGGGAGCCTCCGTGACCGAGAGGTAGCGTGCTCGGCCTCAGACCGCCAGGGCTCGAATTTCGAATCCTGTGTCTGGAGGACAGTGTCATCTCAATCATCTCACCATCCTCAGGAGGTTCTCCTGGCCCAGTTTAGCCTATATGTGCACAAAGGTGGCCTAAAGCCCGATTCATTTCATTTATCTGGTGGCCGACGCATTGGCTCGTTCGATCGTCCGCGAATTTGTGACTTTGAGTCCTCGAGTTGTCAAATCTCCAACTCGAATGAACACCAAGAGAAAAAGATAAATACTACATCTGTTTTGCGTGCACTTTTCGTTTTGTTTGTGGCTGTGTACGACAATTCTCCTCTAAATGTTTTTTTTTTTTATAATGGTTCACTAACATGATGCCCTGGACATTTTGTTTAAAGTCATGAAATACAACCAGATGTTCACTTAGTGCCACATGTTGCTGGCGTTCTCTATTCTGCCGTGCAGAAGGAAACAACAGTAACGGCTCCCTTTTAACTGAGCAGTTACTTTCGTTTGCCTTTGATCGACACTATTCTCCTCTTAAAATCACACAGAAAATCTTAACTCTTACGGTGCGGGGATCGACTTTAGACGTAGACCTCAGATTCTGACGTCTAATGTCGATTCCCGCACTGTAAGAGTAAGAATATTTCTATAATAGGTATAGAAATACATAGGAATCCAAATGAATCGGAAAGACCCAAATAAGACATTTATGATAATTTCAAACTGAAAAAAATCTTTGGACTCCAAGGTTTTTATAAAAATAATTCAGCACTTTGTGGGTTATTTAAAATACGCAAACGACACAAACAACAAAGAACCTGTGTCTGGAATATGGTACATTCAAACTCTTGGACATCGCGGTTCTTCAAGATTTGTTTTGTGTGGTAGAGCAGACGTCAGGTTATAGCATACGACCGAGAATCCTCAAAACCTCTTTCGTATAATACTGTTTAGAAGGAAATATTTCTGAAAGTCACTTCATTGTATGTAAAAGTGTTGTGTAGACTTACATGTAATAATGGAACATCCTTCTCAATATCATATTATTTACATTTAAGACACACGATAAAATTAGTTTCCTTTTCAAATAATATATACACCATATTTATAGATTTATAAGTAGTTGTATATATAATATATATAGTAGTATATCCATATGTTTCTTTTCATACTTTTGTTTCACATATATATAACAACGATAATATAAGTATCGATACCAAACTACCTGCATTGAATTAAGTATTCGTGGCGAGACATTTGAGGATAAACGAGTTAAATACTTCAAAGGGGCTCTCATATTTCGCTGGAATTAGCTTCATCGACAGCACTTAGGCTACATGTGCAGATGATACTATAAGTACTCACCAACAGACGCAGATTCAGGCATGTTTTCCGGACCTGGCTGGGTCCGTAAATTCCATCAGGATCTAGTGTAATCCAGTTTATAATCCAGCTGTGGCAATGTATGGGTGTTATCCTTGTGATCTCACTTATTTCCTTCAGTGAAACTTCTGGTCAGCAAACGTGCTCACTGACTGTCATAAACGATCCGAATATAATTCCTGAAAAAATACGAAACTTCAGTAAACATCAATGTTCTATTTATATTTCCTGAAAAATACAAAACACAAAAACACACAAAAAAAAAACATTGTATAACATTTGTACAACATCGGCCCAACGTCTTCGACGTTGGTCCGAGATTGTACAAATGTTATGCAAATGCTTTGTGTTTCATGGGATTATATAAAACAAGTATTCCATGGGAAGAAAGTTGAACTACAAGAATATCACCTTGTGCTTGGTCTGTTATTGTGTAATACAAGTATTTAAGAAGTTGTTCGGCGAAAGTTCATGAAGTGTTTAGGAATCAGGAGTGAATAGATCGATTCTTGGATCACATATGTTCAGATATCACACCGCCACAGCTATACTCCACTGGAGGTCCGCTAGCTGCACACCCCCTGCCCCTGTGCAACGGATGTGAGTTTAGGTTGCAAGGTAGGTCGCGATTGGACGATCGTGTGCGCACAGATTGTGCGCAGGAGAGAGTTGCATAACAGAAGAGTCAGTCAAGGCCATAACTGCCGCGCAATGGCCAACAGCAGTAACTGTTCACTTGAAACGCGAGCAGTTACTGCTGTTTGTATTCCCACGACAAGTAAATGTAGTTTGGGAAGATGCTAAGGTCACCCTGTCCACAACAGCCACCAGTCCAGCTCAGAATAGTATAGCATAGATGGATTTCTTCGGCTGAGCGACGGCTATGCTACCTGACGCCAGCAGACAATTTAGACTAATCAAAGTACTTTTATTCTAAAGGGACTAACGTTATGTTCGTGTCGAGGGCTCTATTTAATACCACATGGTTGTATTATCGTCTTTAAAAATACTCCCAATATAGTATAGTTTTATTATATTATCATGATATTATAATTATGGTATTTGGCTCGAGTGCATAATGAACTAAACTTGTGTGGTGGCTCAGGGCACCCTGGTCACCTTCTACTTGCTCCGCAGTCAAGCAAATATCTACAACGTTGAAATTGTGAAGACCTTATAAAACTAAAATAATGATATTGTTATAAAGTTGCATGCTTTTAAAAATTGCTCCACTTGTAGTTGTTTTATATGTTTCTACGCTTTCCAGAGGGTTTTTTGCTACTTTCATACTATTATGTAGCTATCTTATCTCTGGTTTTAGCGCGGGAAACAAAAAATATGTATAATATATTTATATTTAATTTTACTTTTAAGTGTAATTTTAAATGTAATTACCATGTATATAAATTTTATCCTGGATGTCGAACTTAGGGTGCTGGTCACCTGTATTCGACATCCTGATGTACACAATTTTATTTACAATTGCATATTTGTACAGTTATTGTATATATGTGTGTATATAAAGACTAATAAATAAAAATAATCTTATACTGCTATTTCAGAAGAAGACTTCGCCACGGAATTCAAGGCCAAGTTTATCCACTCTACAATAATACACCTTTATTTGTATGAGAGGAACTGATGCAAAGTAATTGATATATAACATAAAATAAAATTTATGATGGTAGATATCTTAGCTTTAGTGCTTAAGCCATAATATAATTTTCAAATTAAATTAACAAACAAAAGACGTTTAAGCAAATACTGTGCCATTACATCGGTCACAATGGCCCGTACTAACGCCGTACTAGGGATCGTTTAGTGGCCTTTTTGTTAGTAAGCCGTTTGCACGGGTTATTCGAAGTAAACACAAAACATTTGTATAGTGTTTGTACAATGCTGGACCAACGTCGAAGACGTTGGGCCGACGTTGTACAAATGTTATACAAATGTTTTGTGTTTGCTGGGTTGTGACCGAGGTATTAGAAAATTCACTTCAATTATTAACAAATAAAATTTGCATTCGAATCAAAATATTTATTTTTCCAAATCTCGCTTTTTAGCTGTTCATTCAATTTCTTCCTACGTTCTCATAAGAACTAAGATTGTGCTATAAAACTTGATGCCTATCTATGTTCCCTATAACGAGCCACTGGCTTACAGTTGGCTGAGTATCAAGCCAGCTGCATTGGCGCGATCCCTGGCTCCAGTCCACACCTGCATGCTCTTCACTGTGCTCTTCTACACAGGTGTTCTGGCAGGGCTTGTTAGCTGGCTGACTTACTGATACCTGGTACTGCAGCCAAATCTGGATCCAATTTGCCGCCGCGGTACCAACCTGTGGACGGATTGGAGCGCATCTAGCAACACTCACAGTGAGATGAGAGGGGGGGTAGGACTGGGATAACCTGCCACATGGTTGGTTAAACGTTTTAACCCACAGTGTACTGGAGTCACTCTAAGGTAAATCAAACCTAAAGCTAAACAGTTATTGTTAAAACTGAATTCAAATCGTGCTCGTAACATATAAACAAGACAGTTATAAAACTTCGAGCTCAACAAAACAGTATTTCAATTAGCTGTTTTTATGAATTTATAATTAATTCTCAGGTAAAGTTAAGGATCAGCAGCTGATAGAATGATATGGATGGATTCCCAGTTTGAATAATACATTGTCTGATGAGAAGTGACAGAATACATCAATGAGCAAATTAAGTGACCGGGGATGATTGTATATTGAATAGAGAAATATGGTTTTATGTAGTTTATTGTACCTTGTTTCAATATCGGGAAAAATCTAGAAAGATCGGCACTAACTAGCCTTATTCTCCTCGTAAGACATCACAGTGCGTAATGGTTCTTCATAGCGTACACTATCATAAAAAAACACTGCACACCGACTCCATCCCTTGAATCATGTGAAACACTGAATGCGATTAACGTCAAATTATGGCGTCAGTTTACGAGTCCACAGTCGAATCGATCGGGCCATCGTAGAAATCCTTTTGCGAAGTGAAAGTACATGTATATAGCTTTAGGCCAGAGAAGGTAACATAGTCATATTATATTTTATTTCTTTATTTATTTATTGAAACATTATTATATAGGTTGTACATTATTAGCAGTCCGGCTATTTTGCATACGTGCCCTGAAGTGAATATGTACATCATATGAGAAAAAAACAGGTGCAGTATATATAATAGTATATAATTATGTACAAAAATGTCAGGATTATATACACAACATATATATAGAAAATAGATTAGCTTGACAAAAACATTAAGCAGGTACGTGGTTCTCCATATTTTATACAGGTGGTTTCGTTTTTGTAATTTCTTCAGTAGATATTTAAATGTATTGTATATGGGCGAATATCTGATGTTCATAGGCAGCGGATTCCAAAGATTTGCCCCAGAATAGCTGAGTGATGATTTGAAAATGGTTAAATTCGGTTTCGGTAAATATACGTGTTTCGCAGAAAAAATCGGCATATTTTAAATAGACTTACAGTATATGTCGCTATTATGCTATCAGAGTTTGTTATTTGTGGAGCAAAGAGTGATATCTCCACTATAACGTCCCCAGCATCCAAAGTGTCGTATATGCCACTCGTTTGAAAGACAGATACGACACTTTGGTTGCCAGCGGCTGTATGATGACTCGCGGCTTGCTGGTGCGGCCAGCCTTGATGGAGCGCCAAGATGATTTAATATACATTATGCAATCCATGCGCGAGCCTCACAATGAATCAAGGACTAGCATTGAGGTGGATGTGACAGCTTTATCATCCACTGTCTCCATCCTGGATCAGTGAATGACCCGCCAGCCACGAGCAAGTCCTACGCGAGAAACACTGCCACGAGGCTGGGCCAACTCGTTGCAGCGTTTCTGTCAAATGGGACGTCCCCATTATCTGTATGTTATGTACTATCTCGGCGTAGCCAACTGATGTCTGTACCTCTTTCCACAAAAGCGATAGATCGTAAAAAAGGCGCAGGCTTCTCAGATGAAAACAAAGGTGTGTGTCATTGGCTCAGCAGCCGTATGTCGCATATCGCTAGTAGTATTTTGTTAAGTCGGGTCTGATAATGAAGACTTTGCACATTAGAAAAAACCTTTAGCCTACTGACTGCTATATTTGCACTGTGAAAGTTGTGCCATATTAAATAGAGTATTTATGGGAAGATGGGGTAGTCCCTCGCGCCGGAGATACCAGTATGTGATCGTTAGGGTCTCCAGTATGGGCTTGTAAGGGTGAGCGAGAGAAACTGCCCAACATTCTCCATTATAACGTAAACTTCCTCTCCCCGTCGAATCGACGGTTCTAAGTGAATCACAAAACTCTTCTTCCGCTTGTCATGTTTATTTGTCTAGACATTTGGTAACAGCAACGTACAACCCCGCGCACGACACGTCTAACTTGACTCAGAGTGAGCGACGGGCGGCACGTCCGCAGTCGCTGAGCGTAATATCTGAAGTGCGGGAAAAGTACCAAGGCCGCATGGGCTTCGGCCCTCTGCGCCCGGCACCAAAGTACCGAAACGAGGCAGTCGTCCGCAGATTCTCGCGTCCGGGAAGCTGGGGATAACTGCCACATTAAAATAACGAAGTAGGGATCCTACATATTCCCCCATTATATGTGTTAGTGTGTGACACTGGCTTACGGTATTACAGATCTCTATATCAAACAGCCAATGTTAAATTCTATCTGCCACTATGATGAGTGGGAGATTAAGATCATTTAGCTCCGAGCCGAAGATGTATTTACATTTTTAGGAATCTCTGACTTTGATGTTTCGCGTTAATGATCGTACTTGTATCGATTCCTATTATCGTCATATTAGAACACGTGTCTTGAGATTATTAGCTTAAGTGATAGAACGGATACTGTTTGTAGGTATGCCTATCTTATAGAACACACTATGTAGAATTATATTCAACAGCAGAAATATAAATATATACACTTCAACAAATGCACAGCAAGTAGGCCCTCTGCTCTACTATAGCCAAGCACAGCTCTCGCCATCGACCATCGCCAGCATAGCCTAAATGTTTAATTTATCAACTAGATCGTACAGTGCAGACACATAAGCCGTTTGCCTATATATGACAGTTTTGCCAATCTGACCCACCTCCATGATGCAGTTTCCTCTTTACAGAGAGGGACGTGGCAAAATGCTTAGAGCGTAGATATTTGCTAAAAATGCTGCCTGTCGTGCGGGTTCAAACCCTGCCTCGTGCAGGTTTTCATAGAAATATAATGTCCCTCTCCTCTCGACGTTGGGATATCGCTGTTTTGCTGTTGGTTTACCCTTACAGCGCGGGGATCGACGCAGAATCTGACGTCTGTAGACATCAGATTCTGACGTCTGAAGTCGTTTCTCGCACTGTAAGAGTAACAATATTTCAAAATGGCCGTATACCCAACATCGGTATTCAAATGAAGCGGAAAGAGCTAACTAGGACATGTAAGATGATTTCAAATTAAAAAAAAACTTTTTTCTCCATGATGGTTTATACTAAAGTATTTCAGCGCTTTAACTCTTTCAAGCCTGAATCTACCATTGTCATTTTCATCCACTACAAGCCGCGATTTGCTGTCGCAATTCTCGACTTGTAGTGGATGAAGATGACTTGTAAGTGGGTGAAAATTAACGAAAATTGGCATGTATTGGTAAAACAGTTTCATGGTAATTTTCCTTCAAAAACTCTTAGTTATAGGAAAATCAGTTGTGTTTTCAGAGATGTAAAATGATGCTTTATTGCATCATGAGGCCCTAAAGGGTTAAGGGTCAAAACCTGCAAAACCAGCTGTGAAAGACTGCAATGTGAATCTGTAGATCAGCATGCAGACAACAATGATGGTAAACTGGGCACAGCGTGTACATCGGTCAACAGGCCGGAATCTGTCAAACAAGGTGTAACCTGTTCGCCACCCGCTAACCCATCCTGTCTACAGCAGGGGGAGATGTTCACATCTCCCCCTGCTATAGACAGGATGGGTTAGCCAGGGTACCTGCAGAGCTCTTCAGCAGCGTAGCCGTGATGGCTGATGTTCAGTCTGCATACAGCATCACAGTCCTACCACAAGGACAAACAGCAGTAGGCTAACTGTTGCAAAGTAAGTGGTTACTGCTGTTTGTCTCTGTATGTGGCTACATTATCAAGGATAAAGCTTACTGATATCCCTATTCCTTAGGCCTACAGCTGTGCATACCTCGTTCTTTTCCAGCAGACTCCAGTTACTTAAAATAACATATCAGTTGTATCCACAGTCCTATTATTCATTCATTTATTCATTCATTCATTTATCATTTCACTTATAAGTACTATTCACACACAAGACCAGTCAATAGAACATAACTATAGATTGAAGACATTCGTTATCATTGAAGACATTCATTATCATTATGCTGCAATCATTTTGAATTCCCATGAAGTTCGATTTCAAATACACCACCAGATTCTTCCTCCCACGCTGCTGAGACAATTAGGCAACATGTTCAATTTGTGTGTTTGTTGTTTTGCAAACTTATTAATAACTAAAAAATAATCACAACTCATTGAAATACTATACTGTTGAATTTATCAGAAAAGGATAACTTACGTTAAGGACTACTGTATTACATGGCGTCTGCATGAAGTAACTGTGTTCCATATTGAATTAACCTATCTGAGCATTAATCACGACTATATCCATAACAGTTTCAAACTATTTTTATTAGCATATCCCTCCTGAAAAGTACTTAATTCTCCAAAAATGCACACGTCTGGTTTCAAATAAAACAAATAGGACATTTGCGTACTTTTCACTCACGTGAAAGAATGGATCGACACACAACTTTAAGAGGGTGGCATTCGAAATATTAAAACTCCAGGTCAAAAAGATAAGAACAAAGACGCTCCCCGCAGAAAGACCACAGGGTTCCATCGATCCAGTCACACAGCAGACTGATACACATCCTGACAGACCTGACGTCCAAAGAACAGAAGACAATAAGAAACAACCCAATCAATGCCCAGCTGGTGAATGATAAAAAACAACAACTAGCATTTCCCAAGTAGCAGAGTACGCCAGCGCGCAGTCGGCCCAGCACCGTACGGCGCTGTGCCGACGTAGCGCCGGCGTACTCTATTAGTTGGGATTACCAGTCGCCTCACTGACTTGATGATCAGTCGCATCCGTGCATCTTCCGCTCTAACAGCTAAGATGCGTCTTGGCCCTGTTTTTTGCGGTGCTGGTGCACCGAAGCAGGCCCAATCAATTCTTTTTCAGGAAATGAGACGTGTGGGTTACCGGTCTTGTAATTCAGGACGTTTATCCTGCTCAGCCATGGACCTATTGTGCGGACGCTCTAGTATCCCGTGCCATTGCTTGAATAGAAAACATCGCTTAAATACGCACAAATTGAATAAGCCTACATAGACTCTTTTGCTAACATCAAAGTCTTACATTCTTGCTGCTACAGCGTTTTCAAACTCGACTAATTTCCGCTCGAGCAATTTTAAATTTGTCGCCTATCTGGGACCACTCCCACTAAATAATGTTAATGGGGATAAACACTCACTATCTGCTGCGCGCAATCAGACTGATAATTTGGTTTGTTTACTTTACGAGGTTGAGTGCATCATTATAACCCTGTATAGAGAGACGCCCACATCACTGTACATGGACGTATATTTGTCCCTCTCGGCCTTCCATCTGCACACACCGCTGTTCCCCTTAAGATTAATCTTTCACAAGAAACACAAAATTTTGCGCCATTATTGGTGTGATGTTAGCCCAGCAGCGAAGACGGTGGACCAAAATCACACCAACATGGGCACATTTTCTGGTATTTACTGGGTACACAACACTAATTTTCTCCTATGTCAATGTGTCTGGTGAAATTGAGAGAAAATTAAAGGTAAATCATTTTGACGCGGATAGGCGCCATTTTAAGCCCGTTGACATTAACATTTACAGTACATGAACAAAATCTGTTTGAAAACATTTGACAGCTTAGAAGTAACGGATGTCAAAATAAAAATGATCGCCATGCCCTATTTCTGTCAGAATTGTCACAATGTTCGATCGGTGAAATGCACACGTGGTATAAATTTCGGAGCGACACTCTAAAAAATCAAGGTCATAGAGATCATAGAAAGTTCAAATATGAAATCAAGGTTCAGCCTGCTCAGTCATTGCTGACCTGTGAACGAAGTTTGATGTAGGCTTACATACCAGTAACGCAAAAGAAGGTATAGCCATACTAGTGGCTGCGGACGAACTGACAGACGGCCGGACGTGCCGTGTGACGACAATACACTCTCAGCAAAATGTTGGCCGATGCCTAAAAAGTACATTCAACATGGCCATTCGTTTGACTACAAGGTGTCTATACGATTTTTAAAGAAGTTTGGTCGCTTGTGCCAAGGAAGTCCCCTTCTAGTTTATGTTTTTTAACATAGTTTAGATAAAAAGCTTGAAGAGTGTATTTGCATTGCCAATGTGCTACAAACAGCGATAAGAATATTTGATTATGTCATTTTAGATTGCTTCGCAGCGCGCAGCAGTCTAGTGATGTGATTATTTTACAATTTCAGCATCACATTTCATTGCATTTCATTTCACAAAACTGTGCCATTTGATAATTTGATTACAGCCTTATTTTTCAGATTTAGCGTTATGGATAATAATCCTACTCTTGAATTCCATCTTTAATCAGGCAGTACTAAATGTTTCATCTTTTGAGTTTAATTAGCTGATCTGACCATACAAAAAAAAGTTTTTAAAAAGTTGTCAAACAAATTCACATATGAATAAGTTCAGCATAAAGCACGTAATATGACATTGGCCATATTCAAGTTTCGTAGTAGTCTGATGGCTAATAATATTAAGAGTCTAACTGTTCTATCAATACAGATTCGTGTTGCAGCACAGTTTTACATACGCAATGCTGCAAGTGTTTCAAATACTTGGAGTTTGCATTATTTTCATACAAGGGGTCTTCTCAGAACTTCTTGATGTTCTGAAATATGAGCACGGTTCGTATTTGTGGGTGGGTAACTGTTGTACATGTCGTATTGATAGCTTGTGGTTTTTTATAAGTGCACTTCTTGTTTCCTGTTCTGTCAGAGCAAGAAACATAAGAAGTGCACTTATAAAAAACCGCAAGCTGAATATTAGTGAAACAAACGTGAATTCTTAACGATATGGTAAATATAGTATCAAGTTGATTACCCTTTAAGAGCTGAGCACGACTAACCCATCTTATTGGCGGATTAAAGCATTGTCATTTGGAACGAAATGTTTGTTCAAACATCAAGATTTGCAAATGGTAGGTCTCAAATTAAACAAATAAGAGTACTTTCCACCCACTTAAAGTTGTGGATCGCGGTAGCGAGACACAACTTCAAGTGAGTAAAATTGTAAATCAGATAACATAGCGAAAAAAGTGGTAATAAATATGTAGAAGTATAGGCCCTATTAGGCATTTATTACTGTGGTGATTTCAAGTGTCCCGTCTATTATTATTAGGGGGGAGGGGGGTAGTCTAATCCGTCAACTCCAATACACATAGTATAATAATGTATGTAGTAAAATATTCTGCTGTTTAATTATCGAGTGTGAAAATAAAATAGGTTGCTGACATGCAGCACAGTCGAAAGTAAAAACACACAATCTTAACAGTGCAAAATATACATAGGTGATCGATCTTATGTAGTTAAGTACACGATTGCCAGCCACATCAAGTGTTTAACATCAGACGTTTAAAACATATTGCTCGGTGCTTGCTTCTCTTGATTACCAGAACATTAGCTCGAACCCGCATATCAATTTGAAGTGATAACACTGATGAGACGTTTTTCACTTCAGACCCACCAATTGCTGTCACGTATAAATGCCTTGTGTATACATGAGCGTATCCAGGATGTGGTGATAAGGGGGGGGGGGTGAGCAATCTCAACGATATATTATTTTCTTAGTAAGATTTAGTATGTTTTTTTAATTCTCGCCAGCCAACTGTAAAAAAACTTTTTGTTTTTAATCTTTCAAAGATGCGAAACTTCGAACAGGTCGCACCAGGCGAGGCATGTGGAGAACGGTGAAGGAATGTTGTGACATCTGCTGCAGAATAATAAGGTCAAATTGTGATTGCCTCCATGATCAGCTGATTGGTAAAAATGATGAATCCTAAGATTGCTTTATAAGTTAGTTTGTTGTGAATGAAAGACAAGATGGAAAGTTCAAGTTTTGTCTATTTTTGTGGATCTTCTACATGCTCTAGGCAATTCGTAACAGCATGAGTCGGTGGGTGCTGTGCCCAGCAAAAAACGAGACGTTGACCCAATGATAGCCCAATGTTGGGCCAGCGTCTGCGACGCTGGCCCAACATCAGACCATCATTGAATGAGTGTGTGTAGTTTGCTGTGTTGGGCGCTGTGCCAGGACTCACAAACACCAGGATGACCATACCAGCAGGGTATCAGATGGCTTCTCAGGGATAGGGGTCCGTGTTCAGAGTCCTGCTAAATCCGCGGGATCCATGCCTCGCCACAGGTGGATGGATGGCCGCTACAGCTGGATACACAAGCCAATCTCAACACTGGCCGCACCCCCAACGACACCGCCACCTGCCTGATGAGCAATTAACAATGTTGCGATGGGTTTGCCACACGGCTCATCTTGAAATCTGGTACATTCACACATGTTCGCGTGTCTGAAGTCACGCCTATGTAAACCTGGCGGTGGCAGCTGCGATGCTGGTGTTAAAATACAAGATCAACACAATCAATTCTAGTCTGACGATAATCCCTGAAATAGTGATTTCACTCAATGTCACATCTTTATCATGTTACAATAAATACAAATATGTGAGTCAAATAAATACATCATTGTGGAAGGTTATAATTAAATGAGTAGTCCACTGTGTACGAACTGCGGGTCATATTTGTACCCAGAAAGCACGACGCCGATTACAGGGGTAGAGGCAACTTGGATACAACTAAAACCAGAAACATACAAAGAGTGGTCTATAGTTTGATATACGTACCCACCATAATAATAGTCAAAATGCCACGTATAGGCCTAATTATTGCTTACGCAGTGAGTAGCGCTAACGATAAACAACGTGAACGTAAGGTAAATATCTCATCATTAAATGTTATTCGTTTATGTAACCGTCAGATTACTAGTAGTCTTTGACAGTATTATTTAAATAGTCTGAAAGTGCGCATGTCATTAACTTCTAGCACAGGCAATTGGTCACATTTGTAATTTCTTGAATTTAAATGTAATTGTATTTTACCACTGATAAAAGTCAACAGTCATTTTCTTGTTTGTAAATGTAATTGTATTCTACCACTTCTTGAAAGGTGGATTGAAACTAAGTGAACGTCGATACTATAACATGCCTTAAGAAGTATTTGTGAAAGTCGAGCTAAGTTATGCGAAATTATCCCACTTGAAAAAATGTGTCTCGCTACCTCGAGCAACAAATTCAAGTGGGCAATGTAAAGGATTCGAATAACCTTGAATCAAAATATATGTAAATCTAGCTGATGTAATGCTTATTCCCTTGAAGTTATGCGTTTCGACAAAGCGACGCCTAACTTCAAGTAGGTTAATATTTTAAATAGATTGTTGAACGGTTAAACGCGTGACGGAACACTTTTTTACCTATCTGGCTTATGCCATAGGGGCATGGGACCCCTGTTGAAATGGAACAGCTCATTGAGCAGGGCTGTTGAGCAGGGATATTCCATTTCCACAACAAGGGGTCTCATGCCCCTCTGGTTATAACAGGACCAATGATAGACATGCCCCATGTGACCCGATGCTGAAAGGGGTCAGCATAATTCTGTACTTACTCCTACATAATGAAAATATCTTTCATTTTCGTGAAGCAACACTCAATGTGGTCAAATCTATCGGAAATCTTTGAGTGTTGATCCACTTTGATTCACGGTGTTCGTCAAGTTAACCCTTAAGGCGCTGAAATATTTTGCATAAACCGTCGAAACCAAAGGGTTTGTTCAATTTGAAATCACCATTTCCGCTTCATTTGAATAGCCTACCTATGTTATTGGTCTACGGCCATTAGAAATATTTTAATTCTATAACTGCGGGGGCCGTTTTTATACGTGATTCTAACGTATAAAGACGGTCCCCGCGCTGAAAGGGTTAATTAACACCATACCTTTATTCTCGCACTCATGTTGTTGGCTTTCACTACGAGATGTATGGTGAGATCAGCCCATATCGCACTCTCTCCTATACGCTTCAATGCTTCACAGTTTGATTTTGCCGTTTTAGATAGATATTCGTACGAGAAAATGCATACTGCATCGTTGGTACGGCGAGATGGGCTGATCTCAGCACTTGTCACCACATCAACGTGGTGACTTGTGCTGAAATGAGCCCATCTCGCCTTCCCCCGGTGCCGTATGCATATAATCCAGACTTGTTATAATTGACAATGCGGGTTTCAGTTGAGATCTGCAGTCTGTCCATATTATTTTGGTAAAAAATAGAACGATTCAAACGAATACAATACATTAGACCAAAACCCAAACAATGTCGAAACAACGTCTTCAACGTCGACCCACACTTGGAACACATTTGGACGACAATTAACCCACTTTTAAACCAGGTCTGGCAAAGTGCTTGGGATAGACTGGATGGAAGAAATCTGTTTAAACATCAGTGCTAGATAATAGCCTCCATTTAATTAACCGCAGAATGTAATTAATAAATGTATGTGAATGTCGTTCATCACAAGATGCCATGCTTTTTTGTCACGAAATGGAAAAAGAAACATTAATATTTTTCATGTGATACCGCTACATCGTGTTGGTTTAATGCATTAAACCAACGTAGATGGATATCCACACATTTCCGGTGTTGACCCTTTACTTGCAACGTTGAAATATTTTTGCATAAACCTTGGAGAAAAAGGGTTTTGGTTTGTAATTTGAAATCATCATAAATGTCTTAGTTAGCTCTTTGCGATTCATTTGAATACATATGCTATGGGTCTACGGCCAGTATAAATTTGTAATTCATTCAGTTCGGGGATCGACTTGAGACGTCAGAATCTGACGTCCGCAGACGTCAGATTATGACGTCTAAAGTCGGTCCCCGCACTGAAAGGGTTACATTAATCCACCCGGATGTTGTAAGCTACAAAACCGCAAAAATAAAACAATTCAAAAAGGCATTCTTTGCTTTCACCCAGAATGGACAGAGTTATGAGTCACATATGAATGGAGAATGCAAAACGACCGTGACACTTTGACATTCCGCTCATTCATTTGACCGTATCCCATCGAAAAGCGGCCTGGTGGGGTCTGGTCAGTGGTGGTGGACAATGTGGAGAGCAAGAGCCCCTGAAATCAGGATCTAACCGCAAGACTGGGTCCGTCAGGCAAATTGAAATAACAAGCGCATTGGTTCAGTGGTGGGCCAGCGTGTGACAACGTCGGGCGAGCGTTGAGGAAACAACTTGTGGACACGCCACGGACAAATTGCCTTCAGTGAGATCAATGGGCGAGAGAAATCAATGACAAATCAGATCAGTCAGGGTTGATTAGTCAATGTTTTTATCCAATCTAAAACTAGATAGGATTAAAGTAAAGACATGGCAGTGGCCTGATACTCGTCGTCCCTTGGCCGTGTTTACCAATTAAATCTGCTTCTCCTCCTCTCCCAGCCATGGCTGCTGCAGGCGTCGGCTTCTGCAGTGCAGGAGAGCAGCAATGGACACACGTGAGCCACAGGGTTCTGGCACAAGAGGTCACACCCGACGTTGGGTCAACGCTGGACATCGCCTACGGCGATGGCCAGCGTTGACCCAACGTTGTACAAGTCAGGGTTCGGGCCGGTGGCGAAGCTTGGCAAGCACGCTCATAAAATGTGATCGCTCCAAGGCTTCTTTCTACAGCGACCTTTGACCTCACCATAGCGCTGCCCACCAAATGTGATAAGCATATCAAATTAGAAAAGTGTGAAAAAAATGCCACCCACAATTGCATGAATATATTTTACAGAATTGTACCAACAGCCCAAACAATACTGTAATAACAGGCGGAATGAGTAGGTCAGGGAGTAATTCGTGCGAGCGAACCGTCTGTTATCCACGGCTAAATGTCAGGAGATGCCATCCAGGCCGTGATAGCCTCGTGTTATGCTGATGGAATCAATTGATTCTTACGCATATTGCACTGAATGGTATTGGCATTTTATTCATATCGCTGTGTAGTACAGAGTCTGGGGTGTGGGCGCCTGGGGCTGTATATACCACTCCCCAGCTTATACACACGGTGTGGGCATTCACCAAATACTACAAATAGGTTCAAAAACACTAGGTATTGAGTAATATATAAACGTAACATGCCATTTCAGGTTTCACCACAGTTTATCATATAAAAGAGTTGTATTTTCGAATCAGATAGACCATAAAGCTGTATGAATTTTGTAAACAGCTTTGTCATTGACGACGTATTTGTATCATGTATTGAAATGAAATAAATCGGGCTTTAGGCCACCTTTGTGCACATATAGGCTAAACTGGGCCAGGAAAACCTCCTGAGGATGGTGAGATGATTGAGATGACACTGTCCTCCAGACACAGGATTCGAAATTCGAGCCCTGGCGGTCTGAGGTCGAGCACGCTAACTCTCGGTCACGGAGGCTCCCCACAATACTGACTTTCACACGTGGATGGGGAAGAAGCATTTTTTGTTTCTTTCAAACCGCAGAGACCGGGAACCGAACCCCGAACTCTGGCGTGATAGGCAGCGGTGCTAACCACTACCCTAGGGCCCCCGCCCTGTATCATGTATTAACCCTCACAGCGCGGGGGTCGACTTTAGATGCCAGAATCTGACGTCTGTAGACGTCAGATTCTGAGTCTAAAGTCGATACCTACACTGTAAAAGTACAAATATTTATGATGGCCGTAGACCCATAACATACCCAGCAAACACAAAACGTTTGTATAACATTTATAGAATGTTGGCCCAACGTTGGTCCAATATTGTACAAATGTCATACAAATGTTTTGTGTTTGCTGGGATAGGTATTCAGATGAATCGGTAAGAGATAATGAAGACATTTATGATGATTTAAAATTGAAAAAAAACGTTGTTCTCTATGGTTTGTATCAATGTATTTCAGCACTTTAAGGGTTAAAATTATATAAATAATTTATCAGTAAATAATTAAGCAATAATTTATCAATAATACTCAGCATTTGTTTTCTTTACAAATATGTGTTCCTCCAGCGTTAAAACTAGACACGGTTATCTAATACATCCTGCATGTAGTGTCATTACATAGGAATTTCCCGATATCAATAAAGTCGGAGTTGCAGCCTGTCAGGTAGTGATTGAATGGCCAAATGTCTCCCTCGACTGTTTTACATTTAGAAGAATATACAAAACCTAACAATATATGAATCGAAAAAAACTTCGGCCGGATGTAAATCAATATAATACGCCAGTAAAATGCAGCCGCAACCAGTTCAAACTACGATAATCGAATTTTAACCCTCTAGGCTCTATCGACAAATGCATGCACCACATGACGTATTTTAAATAAAGTTCAATAAACAACAAATGTTACAAAGGGTAAGAATAAGGGCGTTCTCAGCGTTCTATTCGGTGTAATAATACTTTAGAATATTTAAAGGTTCTGTACATTTTAAATTCCCCCCTGATGAGGAGATTGTGGCGGCATTTCACATCTGAAGATGACTACAGATGAGAGGAAATATAAAGGAGTCCCCCCTTTAATCGCACGTAAAAATTATACTAGTATTCTTTTTTTTTTCACAATAAACGTCAGCTTTTGAAACATGTTAAAGACAAAACGTGACATCAATCAACAAGACTTAAAAATCGTAGACAAACAATTTGTCAAATCTGACTATTTTTCACCCACTTGAAGTTGTGAATCGCATGAGCAAGACACAACTTCAAGTGAATGAAAATTCAAATTAAATAATTTGGGGGTTAAAAGGTAAGGAGGGCTAAATCACGAAGCTGTATTGAAACAATACAAGAGTACGACATAGTAGGCAGCTCAGGCACGCAGCGTCTCTCTATCACTATATTATGTGATGTATTATTTTTAGACAAGCCTGTTGTTAAAGTAGAATACAATTCTACATATCGATAATCATTTCGAAATCATGCTAGGCCGGATTTTGAGGATTTATTGTTAATTGGCTAATTGAAAATACATTCTTCCGTTGAGCGATGTCGCGGACTAAAACACTGTGTGACCACCCACTGCGTCTAACCACCCTGGTGCAGATGGTAAATAGTATTAGCATGTAGTGAAGAAACACATATTAAGATTATTCATCATGCCCATATTTTGCTTTTCACTTACTTCTCATTCACAATGAGCTCTGATATTAGCTTATCATCGCATACAATAAAATGACTTGTGGTGCATAAAAGAAAAGTCAGCATTGATTTACAACTATTACTGCTTCATTCACTGACTTTGGTGAGTGAGAGAGTGAGTGAGTGAGTGAGTGAGTGAGTGAGTGAGTGAGTGAGTGAGTGAGTGAGTGAGCGAGCGAGCGAGCGAGCGAGCGAGCGAGCGAGCGAGCGAGCGAGCGACCGACCGACCGACCGACCGACCGACCGACCGACCGACCGACCGACCGACCGACCGACCGACCGACCGACCGACCGACCGACCGACCGACCGACCGACCGACCGACCGACCGACCGACCGACCGACCGACCGACCGACCGACCGACCGACCGACCGACCGACCGACCGACCGACCGACCGACCGACCGACCGACCGACCGACCGACCGACCGAGTGAATGACTCACTCACTCACTCACTCACTCACTCACTCACTCACTCACTCACTCACTCACTCACCAACTCACCAAGTTAATCAATCAATCAATCAATCAATCAATCAATCAATTAATCAATCAATCAATCAATCAATCAATCAATCAATCAATCAATCAATCAATCAAACAAACAATCAACCAATTAACCAATCAATCAATCAATAAATCAATCAATCAATCAATCAATCAATCAATCAATCAATCAAACAATCAATCAATCAATCAATTAATCAATCAATCAATCAATCAATCAATCAATCAATCAATCAATCAATCAATCAATCAATCAATCAATCAATCAATCAATCAATCAATCAATCAATCAATCAATCAATCAATCATTCACTATTACTACTACCACAGCTACTACGAGTACACTTTACTCAATGGGTTGATATCCATTCACCACGACTTGATGGCGGTATCATGTTTGGGGTATCTGTCAAGCCTCACTTGACATATTGATTCAAATAACATTGATAAATCGATGTTTATCATGCACCCGACTATTCGTCTGTCGTTTTAATAACAAGACCCAAATCCATTATGTCCCTTCAATAAATGGACTGAGAAAATGGCAAGATTGGACTTTATCTGCTGAGCAATACAATTGTCAATTTGCACAAAGACATTTGTTTGGTAGTATATGGAGGTATATATATCATTATTCTGTAGTAAGTCCCTTTACATTATTATGCAGTAAATCCCTTCACAGCGAGACCACGGATGCCAGGACTGGAAATGACTAAGTATAATGAACTCAGGCTGAGCTAAATGCCAAAAGACACGAGACGCCGAAGCATTGTTGGTTCAATGGTAGCAACATTTTCAATGGCAAATCCAGCAAAGACGAGGCGTTTGCCCAATGTTGTTCTAAAGCTGGGCCAGCGTCACAGACGCTGGCCCAGCTTTAGAACAACATTGGGTAAACGCCTCGTGGTTGCTGGGATTTACATACACTGCTCTGCGATCCATCAAGTTTGTCACTAAGATTGGAGAAACTCTCGAGGAAGGCGTTGTGGACACTGGTGGACGTAGACGTACCACGACTACTACAGGTGCGAGACTATAATATTGATCATAGGGTGCGAGAAATTGGGGGGCATCATGTCATAAAGTGTATGTTGTGCCATCACTTTGAGTTACCTTGATGGGGAAATTGTGCAATTTACACCCCAAGGACCAACGCAGCCCAGTGTTATTAATTACTAGTAGTATAGACCCCACTCCGCCTCTAGTTTTCTGAAATAACCCCCACTATGCTACTATTACTGCCTCAACACAACCATGTAGAACTTTCAGAAAAACACTGACAAATTTTCTTCTATTATAAAGAACACCACATACTAAGAAGTATGGCTCAATTATCGTACTCTATGCCCTTGCGAATCAACGGTCAGATATCATATCACGTGACAGAATCAGGTGATCCCCTTTCGTCATTTAGTTGTTATTTAAATTTTGCGTAGAACACATGGATAAGCCATACACTACTTGGACCAGAAACATCTCAGGTTTTGCACGATTATGTTTTTGACTAATTTACAAATCTAAATTCAACTGCAAATCTGGACCGGATTTTTAAAAGGAGTTTATCTAGATCTTATGCATTGTGATTGGTTGAGATTGACATTTCGACCAATCACAATCACAACAACAAGTTTCTTTAGGAATACGGTTATATCACAGTGTTGACAACACCAAAAACAACCTCCTGAGGATGGTGAGATGAATTGGACGGCACATGACTCTAAATTCGAACTGAGACTGAGAGCGTATTGGGGCTGCTCAAATATTGAATATTTAGGAATGGACGAAGAAGAAACAAAAACATGGATTCACAGAGCAGAGCACGAATCCCGAATAACAACTACACTAACACCTAGGCCCCGCCCTACAGCACTAGGAATGGCGGGTGAATGGCGGCTGTTATTCCTGGCGTGCATGTGACAGATTGGAAAATAATCTGATCAGCTCACGCGAGGCGAGGCAGATACATGCAGACATGACGAAATCAAGCCTTTTTCTTGAAGTATCGTCGTACCGGCCCAGCATTATAAACCGTCAAAAAAACATGTAATAAAAAACATTTTATAACGGAGTTATGGGAAA
>OZ024909.1:59813991-59921491 GCA_964017125.1 Flabesymbios commensalis | reverse complement strand
TTGGCCCAGCATGAAACAAACAGCTGGGTACCTGTAGACAGGGCACACAAAGTAGGGGGCTAGCCGTGTCGTCCTCTCCGAGGCCGTGGAGTGATGTATTTGCTTTACCCGGAAAATTCAACATGGCGGTGACTAAGAGCGATCGCGACCCCAAGGTCCGAAAAATGTCCATAACTGTTTAATGATTGTGCGACCTCTGAGCTGAGCATGCGGGCATGGAACTGAAATGTTACTGATTCTAAAAAAAAACTATTTTCGACCGGATTATGCCCGGATATTTTTCCATATGACCGTTCAGAGAAATGTCCCGCGATTTTGCACGCGGTCAATCTGTGGCTGAAACAGGTTTCAGCCGCTGAAACCTGTTTCAGCCACTGGGGATTGTAGGGAGCCGTCCCAGTGGCCAGAGAGAATCTTAATATTGATCTAATTTTTTTCCAATGGAAATGACCGAGAGTGTTAACCGTTTGAACGCCAAGTTAACTGATTTAAATTTTCACCCACTTGAAGTTGTGTCTCGCTACCGCGACCCACAACTTCAAGTGGGTGAAAATTATTCATATGTGTTTGATTTGTGACCAAACATTTGCAATTATTGATGTTTAAACACTCACTTCTTTCCCAGTAACAGTGATATTTTATCGGCTAAAAAGACGACTTTAACACGATTCTGTTCGTGATTAGCGCCTAAAGGGTTAACCCTTTCAAGCCTGAATTTACCATTGTCATCTTCATCCACTACAAGCCGCGAATTGTAGTAGATGAAGATGATTTGATGTGGGTGGAAAATCAAAGAAAATTGCCATGTATTGGTAAAAGAGTTTCATGGAAATTTTCGTTCTAAAACTCTTTGTTGCAGGAGAATTAAGTCTGTTTTCAGGGATGTAAAATGATGCTTTAATGCATCGCGAGGGTTTAAAGGGTTAAGATAGATCCATCTTGAGCTTTTTAGGGGGACGGGTCCCTGAACAATGGTTCAATGATAGCGAAGCCCAGAAAACAGGAGACATTGACCCAATGTCGGATCAATGTTGGACCAGCATCTTAGATGATGGACCAACATTGAACCAGCATTGAGTCAATGTCTCCTGCTTGCATCGTCGTGTGAACACACACAGCTGGCCATCTCGACCAATCGGAAGCCTACGATATATCGTAACTTGTACGATAATATTGGCCTAGTCAACATTAGTCAATGTCTCACGCCAGCACCCAGCAAGAGACGACACACCAATATTGTGGGTTTGATGTCGGAGACTAAGGGCCAACATTAAACCAATAGTGGGCTAGCGTTTTGTATTTGCTGGGAGACGACTTGTTTCAACAAAAAAGCACAAATTCAAGCGACAACCACATGGGACGTTTTAACACATCAAGAGAACGTCCCATCTTGAGAAGGTGGATATTTTATGTGTGGTTTCTAGGTTCAATGCAATGACGCCCACTCAGACAATGTGCCGTACAGGATAAAGCCAGAGCAGCTCTACATTCTCCGCTGTGAAAAAGGCCTTTTCCAGAGCTAAGAATGTAAATCTCGGAGTACACTTGTGTTTCGTGATGGATGGGCGTATGGGTGTAATCTGTCATGCAAAGCCAAAAGGCAGTATCCGCCCACTTTACAAGTAAGCAGATACTGCTTTTGGCTTTGCAGAACAGTACTCATATTTACAAAACTCTACGAATTATTAAAACCTTGAAGGGTGAGAAATTTTGAAGCTCTTCAAGTGTTCACACAGAAACACGAAACATTTGTATAACATTTGTACAACGTCGGCCCAACGTTGGTCCGACGTTGTACAAATGTTATACAAATGTTTCGTGTTTGCTGGGCAGTAATGGCAAAGACTAGTTATCTGGCTGCTCTCAGATTCAGGCGGTGATACGCTGGTGAAGACAAGCATGTAGCTCGTCCTGCAAGCGGCTCAGAAATACGGGGGACGGATGCAGGGGAGGACGGGAGACATAATTCGCCCCGGAAGATTTCGCATCTCTCCGCATTTCAGATAATTTGTGCACATGTATAGCGCGGGGGCGGGAGACACACAGGGGAAGAAACGGGGGCGTCATCTCATTCTCACCCGGAAAAAAGACCATAGGGTCGCCTACATTTACATATTTTTTTTTTTGACTGAATGCCAATAGATAGGAAGTCACAGGAAGTACATATACTCTCTCTACTGTATCCCATTAGATGTAGACATGCCCCTAAAATGTATCACTTTACAAATGTACATTTACACTCAAAGCTCATTTTTAGTCTGATTATCATGTATTATATAACTTGTATTTATTCTGGATGTCAAACGTTGTAAGGGCAATACTGATGTGCATAATTTTTGCACATTATTGTATATATTTGTGCATATGAAGCATATTAAATAATAAATAAATTTAGTTTCATCTTTTCTTTATACATGACACATAGGGAAGGCTATGCCATTTTCTATGTGTTAAATAATCGCAGTTACTGTTGTTGTTTCGTGTCTGGACAAGTCCTGATGGAATAGGATATCATGGTTACCTTATGTCATATAGGCCTACTGGATTCAGCTGGACCTCCGCGCGAAGCCAAACCACAGTAACTGATTACTTTTAAAGAAAACAGTTACTGCCTTTTGGCTTTACAGGGCAGTGTACACTACGTATGGTAATATCAACCTGAGAAATCTCTGAACCTTTAACTTGTTTAACGTAAAAATTTGTCTGATTACATTTTTCACTCACTTGAAGTTGTGTCTCGCAAACAAGATACCCAACTTCAATGAATGACAATTAGTTAGATTTTAAATATTACAGCTCGACGACACATTCAACCTTCATGATTGAGATTTATCAAATTCACTGATAATAAGCACATCTCAAACAAATTAATGATAATCATAACATGTCTAATTTGTAGACGTAGTGGCATTTTTTGTTCATTTGGGGCTGAAGATTAAATCGGTGGTAAAGCTTCAAACGAATAACACGTACATAATTTAACCCATTAACCGCCGGTGCCGCATATATTCGGGTTTTCATTTTTTATTAGTCCCTTTAAGTACCAAATTTTTAACATGTTAAAGATAAAATATGACATCAATCAGCAATATTTGAAAACAGTTGACATCCATTTTTTCAAATCTGAATAATATTCACTCACTTGAAGTTGTGGATCGCGTCAGCGAGACACAACTTCAAGTGGGTGAAATTCAGATTGAATAATTTGGCAGTTAAAAGGTTAAAGTGGTTAGCTGAGTGGCTATTGAGATAAATCAGTCTATGACTATTGTAAAATTGCCTCAGAATACAGAGAAATCTGTATCTTTCACTTGGCGTGCTCGGCATCAGACCACAGCTCCTATTTCGAATCCTGGGTCTGAGTGCAGTGACATCTGAATAATCTCACCATCCTCATGAGGTACTCTTAGCTCAGTTCAGCACCAAGGTTCAGCACCTAATGCCCCATTCATTCATTCATTCATTCATTTATTCATTCATTCATTCATTCATTCATTCATTCATTCATTCATTCATTCATTCATTCATTCATTCATTCATTCATTCATTCATTCAATCATTCATTCATTCATTCATTCATTCATTCATTCATTCATTCATTAATTCATTCATTCATTCATTCATTCATTCATTTATTCATTCATTCATTCATTCATTCATTCATTCATTCATTCATTCATTCCATTTATTATTAGTTATCTCTTTAGTAAATCTTGACATTATAACCTTAGTGTTTATATTTTCTGTCTTAAATTATCACTTCCGGAAGGGATCATTCATACATGCTCTAGAGTCTCCCTCGCATAATCCCTGTGATTTGTAGGTTTTATACAGCCAACACTGGACGTTGGCCCTATGCTGTCACAATGTTGTGACACCATAGGGTCAACATCCAGTGTTGGGTTTAAAACAAAAGCACGCGTGATAGAGCGGCTACACATCAATAGAAAAGAACGACAAATAATGGTACCAGATGACACCCAGAGGCCATATATATTCGTCCCTTTCGGATATGAAAGGGTGTACCTGCCACTTTATAAAGTGGCAGATACACCCTTTCATATCCGAGGGGACGATATATTCTTCTGATACTCTTTGATATATTTTTTGATCTGGGTATATATATGTATACATGTCAAAGCTGGGCAGATAGACATAGATGGAGGTTTCATTGACTTTTGTACGTCAGCTCCTTTATCATCTGAAATCAAGATAATCCGTTGGAATATCCGTTAAATTCAAAATTTGAAAATAAAATTAACCCTTACAGCGCTTGAAACCAAAGGGGTTCTGAATACCTATGTTATGGGTCGGCGGTCATTAGAAATATTTTTACTCTTACAGTGCGGGGATCGACTGTAGACGTTCTGACGTATAAAGACGGTCACCGCACTGTAAGGGATAAGGGAAATTAAAGCACAAATGTAAAATTAGTACTTACTGTGCTATCACATATAGGCCTAATTGTGCGCATCCACTAGCATGTAAATGATTCAAACCACGGGAAATTGGGATGTGTCTATGCGGTAACGATCACTGCCATGTCTATATAGAAAACCAATGAGCATATGCTGACCCTATTCCATCCAGCTGTGATTAAAACTAAGCCCATATTTTTTTGTCTACACACAACTACTTTCTCATAAACATTGCTTATCGACCAGGATACAAGACCAGATCAATTACAAAAAAGTGTCCTTTACATGCACGTTGATAAACCTGCTATAGAAATCAATTTTAAGTCATTTGTATTAGGCCTACAAGAAGTGCTGTGAATGAAAACGATTCAAAATTAATTGAATTGAAGTGTGCCACCATATGCATTAAAATTAGAACCGACGCGATTATTATTTTTATGATAAAAGTCTATACTATATGAAACGTTATCGGATTTCCCCACATGAGAATGGCGATCGCGGGAAATTTTATATGACCCAGGCAGCATTGAACCAATGCTGGGTTACTGTTAGACCGTCGTCTACGGAAATGACACAACATTTTAAATTAGATTTTCACAGACCGAAGTGATTGTCTCGGAAAATGCCAGAATACTGTCGTGTAATCCCAGCAAACACGAGACTGTAACCCAATGTTGGTTTAATGTTGGGCCACCGTCTACGACGCTGGCCCAACATTAAACCAACATTGGGTTAATATCTCGTGTTGCTGGGATAGGCCTATAAAGCCAAAAAGGGGTTTGCGATGGTGGGCCACCGTTGAGACAGCTGTCTGTGAACCTGTCGGTGTAAGACAAGTTGGTGGACAGGTCAAGCAGATATAAATCAGGATTACCTGTTGTAGCTGTGGCCGGGATTCTGTCCCCCTGATCCATTTATAAGTAAAGCTTCCCTCCGTCAATCCAATCTCTATCCGCTGGATATACTCCAGCATCCAGACAAGCGATTCTAATAGAATGGTAATGGTACAGTGAAGCAAGTGCGAGACTCGCGGATCAATGTGGATTCAATTCGGGAGTCCTGAGACTGACAATCCAGAGGGTGGGCTTTTCACGGATCGGCGCACGGCTTTCTGTGACGGATGCGGTGGGAATAACTGGCAGATCCAGGCGTGATCCAGAGGTGACCGCATACAGTAAATAGTGGCACACAAAAGGCGGGTGCACACACACACACACAGAGACACTCAGACACGCGGTGTACCTAGTTATGTCCAAACAAAATCCATGTTTATTCATTCAGGCAAACAGGACAGACGGGACGGTGAACAGAGAGGTGGTGCGTGCACAGTATCCCGGGGTGTCCGTCTGACAGGGGTCCATACACCCACACTCCTCACACCCACAAACTCTCAATATCCCCAACATTCGCGGGCACTTGTTCCCGACCAAACAGCCATGTGCAATACTTGCATAGAAGCTTCCATACTGGAGTTATTGTGGTGACCGAGTGTGTGCTCTTTGGGGATATGTGTGTATGGGGTGCCCGGTTCTGTTCTGGAGACGAGGATCAGTCTACACCTCTCTCCATGTTAGCTTTGCGGACGCGGCACATGGCATGATAAGAAGGCTGTTATGTCTTGTCCTGTCCTGCCGGAGTCACTCAAGCGTACAAGGCTACACATGAGTGGTGAGCAGTGTTGGCACACACGGCTGCGTGCACGCCTGTGGGGGCGCAGCCTGCACACTGACCCTGCAGACCGCTGCAGGGACATGTGTCCTGGTCCAGTGATCCAGACATGCCGTACCGGGACGTGATCCTGTGTCCTGCATATGGCCGGATCCTATAGCACCCAGGGGGGCACTGTGTAGTCAAGACAAGTGCCAGTCTCCCCGCAGTCTGACCACAGGGACTGTCACTCAGTAGTCCATCCAGATCCAGACTCTTCCATATATATCTTCTGGACACTTTTGTCAATCGCTTATCCAAATAAGAGGCGAGCTTTCAGACATTTCTGGTTATGCCGGTTGCTGCTTGCAGGCCATGGCTTCTAGGCTGGCTGGCTGCAGGCGCTCAGCCTCTGGCTACATGCTGGCTGCTGTCAGAACCAGAGCGCCATCGAGTGCTGCAGACCACCACAGAGACCAACCAGTTTATCCGAGACGGGTGCCAACAGCACCAGCAATGTACGACAGTGTGTCACCCTGGCAACAAACAAGACGTGTGCCCCCAGCATTGGTTCACAGCTGGACCAGCGTCTTTGACATTGGTCCAGCTGTGAACCAATGGCGGGTCACGTCTTGCATACGACACCGTGTACTCGAGTCCACACGAGGTCTCTCTGTATTGGAATGTCCCTGTCCGGCCATTATTGGACAGGACAGGCGTCCTGATTATCTGATATAGGTTTTTGACGTTTGCACCTTTTGTGTTAACCGCACGGGCTTCTGCACTTTAAGCCGCCGCTTCCCGGCCATTTGCTGTCTCTGATCTGGTCTGCTTAGTGTGACACCAGTACCAGTGTTTTATTACGATATAAGCTGACAGACAGACAGACAGACAGACAGACAGACAGACAGACAGACAGACAGACAGACAGACAGACAGACAGACAGACAGACAGACAGACAGACAGACAGACAGACAGACAGACAGACAGACAGACAGACAGACAGACAGACAGACAGACAGACAGACAGACAGACAGACAGACAGACAGACAGACAGACAGACAGACAGACAGACAGACAGACAGACAGACAGACAGACAGACAGACAGACAGACAGACAGACAGACAGACAGACAGACAGACAGACAGACAGACAGACAGACAGACAGACAGACAGACAGACAGACAGACAGACAGACAGACAGACAGACAGACAGACAGACAGACAGACAGACAGACAGACAGACAGACAGACAGACAGACAGACAGACAGACAGACAGACAGACAGACAGACAGACAGACAGACAGACAGACAGACAGACAGACAGACAGACAGACAGACAGACAGACAGACAGACAGACAGACAGACAGACAGACAGACAGACAGACAGACAGACAGACAGACAGACAGACAGACAGACAGACAGACAGACAGACAGACAGACAGACAGACAGACAGACAGACAGACAGACAGACAGACAGACAGACAGACAGACAGACAGACAGACAGACAGACAGACAGACAGACAGACAGACAGACAGACAGACAGACAGACAGACAGACAGACAGACAGACAGACAGACAGACAGACAGACAGACAGACAGACAGACAGACAGACAGACAGACAGACAGACAGACAGACAGACAGACAGACAGACAGACAGACAGACAGACAGACAGACAGACAGACAGACAGACAGACAGACAGACAGACAGACAGACAGACAGACAGACAGACAGACAGACAGACAGACAGACAGACAGACAGACAGACAGACAGACAGACAGACAGACAGACAGACAGACAGACAGACAGACAGACAGACAGACAGACAGACAGACAGACAGACAGACAGACAGACAGACAGACAGGACAGACAGACAGACAGACAGACAGACAGACAGACAGACAGACAGACAGACAGACAGACAGACAGACAGACAGACAGACAGACAGACAGACAGACAGACAGACAGACAGACAGACAGACAGACAGACAGACAGACAGACAGACAGACAGACAGACAGACAGACAGACAGACAGACAGACAGACAGACAGACAGACAGACAGACAGACAGACAGACAGACAGACAGACAGACAGACAGACAGACAGACAGACAGACAGACAGACAGACAGACAGACAGACAGACAGACAGACAGACAGACAGACAGACAGACAGACAGACAGACAGACAGACAGACAGACAGACAGACAGACAGACAGACAGACAGACAGACAGACAGACAGACAGACAGACAGACAGACAGACAGACAGACAGACAGACAGACAGACAGACAGACAGACAGACAGACAGACAGACAGACAGACAGACAGACAGACAGACAGACAGACAGACAGACAGACAGACAGACAGACAGACAGACAGACAGACAGACAGACAGACAGACAGACAGACAGACAGAATGAATGAATGAATGAATGAATGAATGAATGAATGAATGAATGAATGAATGAATGAATGAATAGATGAATGAATGAATAGATGAATGAATGAATGAATAAATGAATGAATAAATGAATGAATGAATGAATGAATGAATGAATGAATGAATGAATTAATGAATGAATAAATGAATGAATGAATGAATGAATAAATAAATGAATAAATGAATAAATGAATGAATGAATGAATGAATGAATGAATGAATGAATGAATGAATGAATGAATGAATGAATGAGTGAATAAATGAATGAATGAATGAATGAATGAATGAATGAATGAATGAATGAATGAATGAATGAATGAATAGGCCACTTTTGGGCACATACACAGACGACTTGAGACGAATCAGAGACACATTCTAGCCTTGGTGGTCTGAGATCGAGCACGCTACCTCTCAGTAACCGATGCTCGCAAAAATATAAATTATTATTTTAAAACTCTAATATCGAGAGGGAGGGGTGAACCTTGAGCTCCGGGTGACAGAAGATAGTATTAACCTACCTGTTACACCAGTAGTCAACCTGCCGCCTGGCAATATACTGTCATGTCAGGCTGCCCATGACACATGCATTATAAATACACTTGTTTTCAGGGTATAAATATTACACACCCCAGAAAAACAAGACTCAATACACAACCCAATACCATTGACTTGTCAAACGTGACACACATAATATTACTTTTCGTTTACTTTTACAATGAAGTGTGAATCGCTACCGCAATTCGCATCCATTGTAAAAGTAAATAACATCTTTCTATAAACATAATTAATGACTTAGTGTAATATAATCTGATATTAGAAGAAAACTGAGAGCCCTCGCTGTTCTGATCGATTCTACCATATTTTCACTCTATGAATTTTATTTGAAATATGCCTTGTATAAATGTGACTTTGATTCTACGTTGATTTAGTCAGCGAGCCAGTACAGCCTACGGTTTCAACCCATGGCATCTCTTTGTTACAAACAAACTAACTTGCTGGCATCATCGTATATATACTACTTAATGTCACCAGAGAGGCTGACATCGATTTATATTGGTTAAAATAGTAAAAAAACATTTCAAAATGGCGCCCAAAAACTCTGATTTTTACTATTATTTATGGCGTGTTTTGTTTGAAAATATGTGTATTTTGTGCATAATATTGCTGATTCTCCCTATTGTTAGACTTCAAAGACGGGAGAAACGTTATATGAAGATTTCCTAGAAATTAAGCTAAAATAGTTCAGAATATGCATACTTAAAGTCTAAACTAATTTATTTCGGTGTGTGGTTTCAGTAGTCCGAGAACACAAATTTGAAAATTTGATTTCGTTCGACACTAAAATAACGAAGTTTGACAAAATAGGATGATAGTATGGACCTTCTAGTACAACCCCAGGTAGTGTGTACAATCAAATTGTGGTATAAAAAAATATTTATAGGGAATTTTAGGATAGGGGGTATATTGTATGGCACTGCCTAAAGCATTGGAGCATGAGAACATAATTGGCAATATCTTTGTGAATATTCTATCAATTTTTAAACGTTTGGCACCAAAGCGTAAGTTTTTTTGCAGATTTATGCATAAAAACATTATAATAATTAATAGGTCGTGAAGGTCAATGAAGGTCAGAACCTTATGAAACAGTGATATTAGCACATGTTTTGTCATTAAGCTATCCATACTTTTATGTCATATGTTTTGCAGTAAAGTAAACCCACTTTTGATTTGATAGAAATATAGTAGGCCTATCTAGAATAACCTCAGCTAAAACGTGCAGTCAAATTTTGGTAATAATATTTATTGCAGGGCTTTTTTAAAATCTGGGAGTGTATTAACATGAAATAATCTGAAACATGGAATATGAGTTACAAAATTTTCAATACAATAAAATGTAAATATTCTGCTACTAAAACTTAAATCGTTTAAGGAGCTTTATACTATGCGGAGAAAAACAGCAACAATTACTTGGTTATAAAAGTCAAGAAAGATCAAAACAGCATACGACGTGTTATGTGTTAGTTTTTTTTGTCATCGCATTGTCTTAACTTAAATATTAGTTATTCAGCAACAGAATTAACGATGTTTGACTTGAAGATTGGACGAAATAGGGCCTCTAGAAAAAATCAGGTTGTGTCTAAAGTTTGATTATTGTTTAATGTTTTGAAGCCAATTTCTTACACTCGGAGTCATATGAAATGGAATAGTCTCCAACAAAATGTAGCATAAATATTTGGCCAGAAAATGGACAGCTGCTTCCACAATGTATTTTTTTAATGAGGAACATTTAAAGGAAAATATATTTAATGATAAAGGTCAGTCAAGGTCAAAACCACATGCCACAGCGATCTAAGCAGGTGGGTTGTTTCATCATGTTATTTGATATTGGCACAATTTTACAAGAATCAAAGTTTTAAAGAGGTTTAAATTGGTGGGATAAAAAAATAGATCTTTCGGAACAATCTCATATAGCCTGTACAGTTAAATCGATTGATACATAATGTTTTAACAATTTCTTTGATATTACAGTCTACTTAACCGAGAACTGGGTTGATTTTACTTGTTTTATTGTATGTTTTGTTAGTTGGACACTACCAAATGAAATTTGCGTTTGCAAATATATCTGGCAATCAACTTTAAGAACATGTAAAAGTAAGTTTAGGCATAGTGTTTTGTATTTGCCAAAGGTAATGTATCATACATTGCATAGCTGTCATGATGAACTAGACATGAGTTTGTATTGAGTCTGTAGATCACTTATAATTATTTACGTTGCAATGTTTTTTTTGTTAAAATTTGAGACTCAAAGATTTAGAATATGATAAAAAGATAAAGTAAACACATTCAATTGGGTATATTATCCATGTAAATATTTCGAATTGACATTAAAAATGTACTTATCCGATATAATATATACATCACCAAAATAACTGTTGGTTTGGAATGGTCTTTGACAATTAAAAGTGCAAAAAAACGTTTCAAATGTGTCTTATTTTGTAAAATTCGGATTCCCTGGCCTTCTAAACATACAAATCCATATATTGCATTAATGATTTGCATAGTTATTGGTGAAGATATACCATTTTTAGCATAATATTTAGTGCATGTAGCGGCCATCTTAAATTGCTTTTTTCTACCAAAAGGAGACAAGTAAAACAATGTCAGCCACCCAGTTATTGCTCTTGGATAATTACTGAACACGTTTCTGAAGTTAGTTTGCTTGTAACAAAGATATTCCATCACTCTATTTTTGCACAATATGCCTCCCTGGCTGGCTGACTGTCAATGTAATATCTCCAACACATACCTGCCAAAAGCTATGCTTCCTTACATGATAGATAGATAGATAGATAGATGTTTTATTGACAATAATTCAAGTCATTGCTGACTTATTTGTCATAGCAATATATATATATATATATATATTTATATATATGTACATGTACAGCAGGGTTAGAATGGTTAGTTCTGTGAATCACATATATCGGCATGATATGTACACTTACATTCCGGCTTGCCATTTACACAATTAAACAGACTTAGGGGATTTAAAATACTCATCATAACTATTTAAAATAACGTCAAACACAATACATCATTATCATGGTATATGTACATGGGACATATATGTTTCCCGCACCAAAACCAGAGATAAAATAGCTACTATAACTTATTCTAAATGGCAGCAAAAAGGACACTCTGGAAAGCGTAGAAACTTAAGAATTATATACAAGTTTACATTTTGTCTAGTGAGCGTTAAAACACAGTATTAGTAGTTATATGATCTTTACCATGTTACATACTTTATACTTCGTCATTTGAGCGCTTCTCGGTCACACCATAGACATTTCCACATATCATTAAATATTAACACCGGGAGTGAAAACCTCCCAGACCTCAAAGAAAGAGTCAGTTGACAGAGCAGCTCTGACTAATTCCTTAGGGTCCCACTCGGTCCAATAACACAGGCGACGGGAAGGGTCCCCTAAACTTAAAAACCATTAAATCTAGCCCTAAACTTAAAAGAATAATCCCAAGTAAAATAATCTAATATATGGCAATGCCCAGTGTCTGACCATGAGAAATGTCATTAACATGATAAAGTTAATTAGAATGAGAATAAAAGAACAGATATATACATCATTAATTAAAATATTACTGGATATATACAATCTAAAGTATAACTAGCTCATCAGTACTGCGCAGAATTGCTGCAGATCGATGAACTGGACACGACGCCCTCACTAAAAATGATTTTTCACATGATTTACACATATTTTCTACAGCTTTAGAGCTGAATAGCACCACACATATAATACTAGTAATGGAATCTCTTGTACCTGATCAAGCTCGTGAGTGTGGAGGTTGTTAAACTATTATTTTCTCAAAACACACATAAGTATACTTTGCAAGAGCATTGATTATTGCATGGTTTGCACTGCTCATGATAGATTTAAATTGTTCAGTATCGCATTGGTTATTAAAGTTTTGTGATATATTACCACTCTAAAAAAGAAAGAAACATGGTATAGAGCACAATTCAGCTTACCAGTTGCAAGCTTGCACAGTGTCTAGTTGAGACCCTGATATGTCGTCTGCCTGGAGCAACACGAAGCTAAGTAGATGTTTAGCCTCTCAAAGCAACAAGGAGTTAAGTCAAATTACCTGGCTCAATCAGCAACAAGTCAATTCTTATTTTGGACATTAAACATCATATGTGTTGCAACTAACAATGATCTAACTCCACTCTTGACTAATTCAATGTACAATTCACGCTATAACTCTACAAAAAACAGGCTAATCTTCTATATTGAAGTAATTGTTTCAAGCAACAACGTGCTAAATGTTTTTCAGAGAAATATTTCACCCCGGCAACAACATATTCAACTCGAACATCTCAGGTATTGAATGGACATATTGAAGTAATTATTGCCGACAATAACGGGTTAAGTCACTCTTTTCAAGCGATTGTCCCGGAGAACAATATGCTAACTCACAGTACTGATTATAACTCGCTATTGTGAGCTGGCACCTTTTTGCGTGTAACGTTTGTGTCACCTGATGTTTGCTTGATTTTCGACTTTTCCTCTTGTTTCTCCAGACAAACGATGTGTCTGATTTTCAAAAGACAAGCTCGCAAACAAATTTCGACAAATCAACTGAAAATAAATTTGGGTCACTTTGACTACATCACCAATAAAGGCTCATCCTTTTCCGCGAGGAGTTCATATTCCTCCGAAAATAATGGCAGCGGTTTTGGGTTTTGGGTGAGTCTTTAGTCCACGTTTTGACACATCTAAACTGGGTCAGGATAACATCCTGATGATGTTGCGATAAATCAGATTACACTTGCCTGCCGACACCCGTGCGCTTGGAGAACTGTCACCACGTCCATACTCATCACAAGGCCATGGTGATGCATAGAATCCTTTGTACAGATGGCAAAAAAAATCGGGATTCATACCAAATGAAGGTACCAAAAATGTTTTGATTTTTATTTAGCCATACATCTCAGGAGTGTAAAAAAAGTATGATGGAACTCTCTAAGTAGTAGCTTATAAAGTTAGAAAAAACATTTTTTATATTATATGCACTATCATGCTATTTCAGTGACTCCATCGGCGAATTTTACCCTTGTAATGAGTGATGACCATTGCGATGCCTCTGAGTGGTTATTTACAATGTAGAAATCCATGCATTGGTGACTAAAGACAGAAACTTTATATAATTTCAAAGTAATTTTGTTTATGCGAAAATAATCCTTTAAGCACTTAAATGATCCTAAACAAAAAACAAATGTTGTTTTTCTGACAGATATTTTTTTAAATTAAAGCTGATATGATCATATGATCATTAACCCTTTTAGCACCAAGCAAGATTCTAGTCGTTTTTAATCCGTTTTGTTTGCCGATTAAATCAAGGTTATTGGGAACGAAATGTGTGTTTAAACATAAGATTTGCAAAGGTTTGGTTTCAAATTAAACACTCAAAGTTGTAGGTCGCGGTAGCGAAACACAACTTCAAGTGACAGGATTTTGTTTTTAACCCTTACAGCGCGAGGATCGACTTTAGACGTCTAAAGTCGACCCCCGCACTGTAAGAGTAAAAATATTTCTAACGACCGTAGACCCATAACATAGGTATTCAAATGAATTGGAAAGAGCCAACTAAGACATTTATGATGATTTCAAATTGAAAAAACCCTTTTGGTCTTTATGGTTTGAATAAAAATATTCAGCGCTTTAAGAGTTTCAAACCTGACTTTCCATTGTCATCTTCATCCACTACAAACCGCGAATTGCTGTCGCAATTCTCGCCTTGTAGTGGATGAAGATGATTTGATGTGGTTTAAAAATTAAAGAAAATTGTCATTTATTTGTAAACCAGTTTCATGGAAATTTCCATTCCAAAAACCTTCGTTGTAGGAAAATTCATTCTGTTTTCAGGGATGTAAAATGATGCTTTAATGCATCGTGGGGCCTTAAGGGTTAAGGATTATGTGACGGTTTTTTAATGTAGCGCTTTAAAGGTTAAATACTACCACTACTTGTTTGAGACAGTTATTTCACATACATGACTGTAGCTGGATGACTGTAGCTGTGAGGGACATGGTAAGGTTTGACAAGGAAAACAAGCAATATTTACAGGCCTTCAGATTTAACAGGCCCGTAGCCAAGGGGGATCGGAGGAGTCGTACGACCCCCCCTGACGGCTGAAGGTCCACATTTTGGCAATCCTATCGACAGAATTAAAACTTCAGGAATGTTGTTATTCTGTGAAACTCAATGACCTTGACCTCCTTTGTTTTCACCGAGCTGGCCAATACAATAAAGTATGAGGGAGGGGAGTCCTATATAACCTTGTTTTCACCGAGTGACGTCACTGCGTTTCACAGAATGAAGTATGGGGGAGGAGGTGTTATATAATAGACTGGTGGAAATCGGAGCAAAATATTGACCCAGAGTAGGAAGTCTGCCCATTTACTTTTTTCACCACTTTTAACCATTTTCGGATATGGGGGAATCGAATGCGAAGTCGTGTCAAGCTGATTTTTTTCTCTAAAACGTTCTTTTTCGCGATTTAAATTATGACGTCTAAATCATTTAATTAATAGATCAAATCTCGTCATATCACTATTAGTGTGGCAGAACTACCACTGGACCTCTTTTTGGGGTGTAACGTTTTTGTATTGTTGATTATTGATGGTGAGGATATATGTATTCAGAATTTGCCGGGAGACATCTTGTCATTTTTGCCCACTTTGCACTATGGGGTAAATTCAAGGTCAAAGTTCAATTTCAAGGTCAAATATGATTTTTCAACAAATAAAGGTAGAAACAATTGTAATACCTCATTTTTGTGTAATTTTGACTGCAAAATTTATTTCTGGTACCAATTTTGTGATTTGCAGTCATCCTTAAAGTCAAAAGGTCAATTTCAAAGTCAAAAGGTCAATTTTAAGGTCAAATAAGCAAAAATATGATTTTTATTAAATAAAGCTAGAAACAAGTGTAATACCTCATGTTCGCGTGATTTTGACTGCAAAATCCATTTCTGGATTTTTTTTGGTGATTTGACGTCATCCTCAAGGTCAGAAGGTCAATTACAGGGTCACATATATTTTAGCATATGGGACCCTCCATGCGAGAAGGTACGTCCCCGCAGCTTTGTTACAAGTATTTATGGTGTCATTTAAAATTTAATTTTAATGATAACATAATTAAATTCAAAATATTAGAATCTCACAGTACACAATGTCATAAAGATTAAGAACAAAAAAGTTATTGAAACAGGACTGCAGATTATACATACATGGACAAGGCCACCAGGGGTCATCGAAGTATGGTATCCTTGACACCTAGGGTGGTATGAGAACGTGGCATATACACACTGTCAGTGGAAAGGAGTTTTGTTCAAAAATATTTCTTTTCAATAGATTATTGGACCAGCACTTCTAATAAACCCAAGTACACATGGTGACATGGGTTGGTGTTGGGTTTTATAGGGGAGTTATCCAAAGGTCATGGTGAGGTCATTTCAAGGTCACAACAAGATTAAATCTGCTCAAAACGGTTGAAAATAGCTTATTTTTGTTGTTTTTGCCAACATTATGTTCACTTGAAATGTACATGATGTCTTGAAACATACCTAGATCACAACACGGACCTACACAAAAACACCCCGAGAGGTTGCAGAGATGACATTTAGGGTTGGATGGGTCCCCCCCTCCCCCCCCTCAAATCACCTTTGTGTCAACACTGTCTCACATGTCACAAAATAACACACTGATGTTATATTTTGACCAATGACCAATACATTTATTACATTTGGTAAGGCCCAACCAAAGTTTACATGGTGAAATAGATTGGAGTTGTATTTCACAGGGCTCTTACCCCAAGGTCATGACAAGGTCATCTCAAGGTTACAGCAAGGTAAAATCAGTTCAAAATGGGTGAAAATAGATTATTGGACCAACAATTACAATTCCAATAAATAGGTCTGAACACAACCCAAGTACGCAAGGTGAGCTGGGTTGGTGTTGGGTTTCTTTGAAGAGTTATCCCAAGGTCATGGTAAGGCCATCTCAAGGTCACAGTAAGGTCAAATCAGCTCAAAATGGTTGAAAAGAGCTTATTTGTGTTGTTTCTCGTGACGTTATGTTCACCTGAAATGTATAAGATGGCTTGAAACATACCTAGAATAGTAGATCCCAACACGGATATATACCAAAACCCCCCCCGCGAGGTTATAATGGATAAGTCACCATTTCTATACAAATTATAGCATAATTTTCTAAATAATAAAACTAAATTAGCATCAGTGTCATAATACGTAGAAACGTAGGTGGTCAGAATAATTTATAAACAATAATAAGCCTAGTTATCTTCACCAATAGTGGCCCAACATAGGCCCAACATTACCCATATGAATTGTAGATATCGTAGGCGGCCTAAAAGCTGCTGAAGATCAAATTATAGGCATTTTGTAGGCATTATCATATTTTCTGCAGGCATATTAGGCATCATATGCGTGCTGTATTACGGCCGCCACTAATCAACATATCCATCTAAAAAAAAATGTATACTGTTTTCACACTCCTAACAGCCGTGTCTATTATACACAGGGATGACGAATTGTCCTCTTGTGGCCCAATCATATTTGTAACAAATTGTCAACCGTCATCAATAACAAACACCATGTTTTCAAATTTCGTCACAGCAAAATTACCTTTTTTAAATGTATCTTTCAATTGCAACATCTAGGCCTACTGGCAGGAGATGTCAGCTTAAATCCGGGTCTCTCCGGCTCAAATGACAGAATTAAATGGCAACAATCAATGCGAGATCTATCAAACCGAAAACAGTCCCCTTCTTCGAATATGTAACATCGGAAAATATGGACATTGTGGCAGTGACAGAAACAGGGTTAAAACATGATGAAGCGCAATCATCGATAGCTGATATCTCACCCCATGTTCGTTTTTTCATGAACCTCGTGCGGATCAGCGGACAGGACGAGCTGTAGGCATACTAGTGTCTGACCAATTAAAAACTGATATTCATCCTCTGCCATCATTTAAAACGTTCGAGGCGATCTCTGCACGTATTGGAAACAATTCGTTCAATGGTTTCGTTGTCTGCCTGTATAGGCTTAAAAACGGTACATGTATGTCAATTTTTGATGAATTTCAAGATTTACTATAGAGAACTAATTCCACTCCATGACAATTTGTATATATTGGAGATTTCAATTTACATCTAGATCAAATGGACAAGCCAATAAATTCAATGAAATCCTGACATGTTTCGATACCAAGCAGCATGTTAATTTTCCAACTCACGTTCATCGTCATTGGCTAGATCTTTTGATCACCGAACGCATTTCTAATGCTATCAAATCAGTTTTTTCGGCAGCAGGTATTTCACACCATCTCACTGTCATATCAGAAATTGACGGTTGATAGACGAAATGGGAAAAAAGAAAAAACATCGTTTCGAAAAATATACGAAATTGGTCATGAATCGTTTCATTCAGATATTCTTAATTGGGATCCAATAAAGAAACCAAGATCTCTCACGACTCTGTCGACAGTATGATTCTGTCCTAAGCTCTACTTTAGACAATAATACGCTCTTGTAAGATAAGTCAGAAAACCACCATATCCATGGATGACTCAAGAAATAATGAAGGCTAAAACCTTTCTCCACAATCTTAAACAAACATAGAGCAGATCTCGCACACATCTAGATCGTCTCGTAACATCAGTGTCACCTGTATAACAGAATGATGACAAAGCAAAATCGGAATATTTAGCTGATCTTATTTCAGAAAATTCGGACAATCCTCGTCGTCTATGGAACTCAATAAATAACATTCTGCATAGAATTCCACGCGCCGGTTCTGCCAGAATTCACATCAGTAAAATCACTTTGTGACCATTTCTTTAAATATTTTGTGGGTAAAATTGAAACCATCCGTACCAAATTTCCATATAAAGTACAGAATATACCATCAGTGTAAAAAAAAACCCAGAAATTAGATCCATAATGAACGTTTTTGAACGGGTGACAGAAGATGAAATTTAAAAGCTTATTTTGAGCTCATTGTCAAAATCATGTGATCTGGACCCCGCTTATACAAGCGTGCTGAAAATTTGTCTTGATTTTAAGGAAACTTTCAAAGAAGCTTACGTGAAACCACTATTTAAAAACATCTCTCCCTAAAAACGAACTGAAAAATTTCTGGCCTGTATCCAACTTGAGTGTCATTTACAAAAAGGTAGTAGTAAATTGGCTGCAAGCTCATATAAAACATAACCATCTATTAAATCCATTACAATCCCCCTACAGGAAACATTATTCTACAGAATCAGTTCTACTGAAAGTACATAACGATATCATCATTAGTATGGACAATGGTGAGGTTACAGCTCTGACTTTGCTTGACTTGTCGGCCGTTTTCGACACCATCACCCATGCTACATTAACAAATATACTTTAAGATTGTTATGGAATATCTGGGCAGGCTCAAATTAGGTTTGCTTCCTATTTGCAAAATAGACACCAATCCGTAAAGATTAAAGGCACTATGTCAGATAAAGTCGCAATCTCATATGGAGTTCCATAGGGCTCTGTGCTTGGACCAGTGCTTTTTACCCTATACACTACACCACTCAGCGCTCCGTTTTCCGTTTTTAAAGCTAAGGAATCTCTTAAGAAGTTGCAACATTGTACGTGTAATGACCGTGTCGGCCTGGATAAAAGGATCTAAGCTGAATCTTAATGCTAGTAAGACTGAATTTCTCATTGGGACCAAACTTAAGCGAGGCAAATTCTTAAATAATACCCCTTGCCTAATTCTAGGTCAAGACACAAATCCATCTGCTAGAAAGGCACGGTAACTTTACCTTAGATTATATGATGGCAAGCGACAAGTGCATATCTTAAAATGAATGAAACATTTTGACATTATTATCCAACGGACAAAGGTTAATACAGGTGTCAACTCTGGTACCACCCATGAGGACATGTTTTTAGATTGATATGACTGTATAGTGATTGACATTTGGTTGCTTAGCAAACTGTTTGATAAAGTGATTATAAAAATACCCACTTTAAATCTGAGCGGGGGCCCTGGGGTAGTGGTTAGCACCGCTGCCTTTCACGCCAGAGTTCGGGGTTCGGTTCCCGGTCTCGGCGGTTTGAAAGAAACAAAAAATGTTTCTTCCCCATCCACGTGTGAAAGTCAGTATTGTGGGGAGCCTCCGTGACCGAGAGGTAGCGTGCTCGGCCTCAGACCGCCAGGGCTCGAATTTCGAATCCTGTGTCTGGAGGACAGTGTCATCTCAATCATCTCACCATCCTCAGGAGGTTCTCCTGGCCCAGTTTAGCCTATATGTGCACAAAGGTGGCCTAAAGCCCGATTCATTTCATTTCACCCACTTCAAATCTACTGAGACTATAAAATACTTTGATATATTCATAGCAAATGCCAGTTCGAGTCGAATCTGGGCCGGATGTGGATTATGTTTGTGCATAAACTTTCCTCTAAAATGTTTTATGGGTTTGGAGTATGCTCTTTTCTTTATTCAATAAATTATGTAAATAACCAATTAAATCATCCAATAAGAGTAGGGCTTCATCTCTACCTCTTGTCGCGGATTGTCCAAATTATGGACAAATTTTGGAAAAAATTATGACAACTCACACACCAATTTACCCAAGGCATTTGATTTATATTATTATAAATATGATACATGTTTTATATATTGATGTATTATGAATTTGTGTTATTTGCGTGAACATCATAGTTGAAAAACGTTAGTTACGTAAGCATGATAATCTCTCAATTACATATTACGTCATTATTATCGCTATGAATTTTTAAAAAGTCTTCTTGAAATTTAAAAACTGGGTGTAGATACCTTTTTTGTGATGATATCATGATTGATTATTGAGATATTGCTAAAAATGTATATTTCGGTAATGGCGGTACTAATCAGTGATTTTACGATATTCAGACCTCTCCAATTATTCTAGACTTTTAATATGTGTTTCTGTTTTTTTATCAAAAGTACATGCGATTAAATAAATGATGTTGCAATTTTGTCTCAGTTGCACCTTTTTTGAACATAGGATGACCAGCCTACTCTTAGTGAAATTAAATGGTCAAAACTTTAGTTATAATATAACTAATGCTATATATTACATCATGCACGGTCAGCTCTTTAGTTAAGAAGAAATCTTTAATCAAATAGTTTCCCCCGATAAAGACCATTTTGGGGCTCAAAGATCGCTTATTGAAACACCACACATATCCTCTTAATATTTTGAGCCATACTTTACTCCTCGTTGTATTGGGGTACTGAGATGATTGCTAGCCCCCATCTGGGGAGGGTCATTAGGGATATGTCCCGTCTGTTGAATGCTGTGTACAGCATTGCACAGAAGCACTAGTCTACAGCAATCATCCAAGAGCAGCTGCAGCCTCCTCGTATCTGGCCATAATCTTCGGGCGGATTGCTATTGGTGTACCCTGGCTCCTCCGCTCAGCAGCGGAGCCAATGCAGCACACGTATCAGTGCTGGCGCTGGTGTAGGCCGTGGAAGCCTTAAATAACCGGCAATAGCGTGTTTGATGACATTAGGTCTCTCACTCGGGGAATGAATGTAGTTACCCTTCCTATTGTTCCTCTGGGGATTATCCGACCCGAGGATACCGGAACAGCGCGAAATGCCACGGAGTTTCAAAATTAAATTACACAGCAAAACCCAAGTCTCCGGCCGTCCGGGCATGTTTGGGGGTAGATCACCTAGACATGCCCAGAACGCCTTATCGGGCGAGCGAAGGAAAAAGCTCTCAATAACCTACCATGCCCTATCACCCCCAACCTTACATCATCATCTGTACATGATTCATCTCATCAATTGACTACAACGTTTTTATCGTATTACAATGTCAATTGAAAGACCTTTTGTGCCGAAAAGTGACGTAAAGCAATGATTTACTACTACCACCTCGTTGTATTATTGATTAATCCCTGTGGAAGGGATGTCAACATTCCGGGATATATTCTCTCTAAAGGAATTCTACCATTTATGTTTACTAAGATACCTAGACATGAGTGGTTCTCCACTTATTTTTTCCATAATATGTGATATATATCGCATTTATATCAATATATCTGCATTATCCATATTGTGAGTGGTCCACACTTATTTATTACGAAACAGTGTGCATTATAACTAGCCCCAGTGGCTGAAACAGGTTTCAGCCACAGATTGACCGCGTACAAAATCGTGGGACATTTCTTTGGACGGTCATAAATAAGACTTCCGGTGGGATAATCAGGTCGAAAATAGATTCTTTTAGAACCAGTAACATTTGAGCTCAAAGGTCGCACAGTCATTAAAAAAGTATGGACATTTTTCGGACCTTGGGGTCATGTTGAATTTTTTGGGTAAAGCAAATACATCAATCCACGGAATCGGAGAGGACGACACAGACGTTTTTTTATATTAAAAAGCAAAACAAGTTCCCAAAGTACGCTATGAAAATCTGTCCACTATGCCTACGAAGACCTAGTCGAATCATGTTTTTTATTATATTATTAAATAAAGCTTGCTGTATATGCTGTCTTTCACACAGTGATTATGCCTGCCGATCCATGTAACGTATTAATCTTAGTATTACATAATTTTTTCGCCAGACCGCATATTCATTTAGATTTTTTTGCAGATACAAACTAGCGAATTCGAATGTAACTAATTTTGAGGCGACTTGAGCATAAATTCACTTTAACAAAGGACAATATAGGCCCTGCTACTTTTTGGTATACTCTTTATTAATACAATCACCACTATATGTCCGTCTAATTCAAATAATCATGAACAATCATGAACATTGACATGTCAAAGACGAAAATTTATTTATTTTATTTATTCGTTTATTTATTTGACTTTCCAGTTTAAAACAAAAAAATTGTAAAATATCATTATTATGCATTGAGTAATTTTGTTCTACTCGCTATCAAGTTCGGTTGATGGGAACAGGCCTTCTGGCCATTGGTCAAAACATAACAATCACATTGTCAATTTGTCCATGTTCATTTATCAGGCAGGGGTGATAGAGGACTAAGTGTGAGTTGATAAGGGTAAAACCTCTCCAAATTCAGCCTTATATTACCCATATAATCTCTCAGTGTGTATGCGGCGGGTTTCAACGATTCATTCAATTAGTTTTTATGCATCCCCCCCAAAAAAATATCATATATTTACTTCTCCAATAGCTCAGAAGAGTTTGAAAATGGTTGCTAATAATGTAAGAACAAGGTCACGGCGGGCAAAATTCCCGATTATCGGTATTTATTTTTTAATATGCATACTATTTGTATAACTGTACCAGATAGCTAAACTATTACTATAGAACATACGTGCAGTCTCAAAGAAGGATATCCCCTGAAAATTGTCAACTTGATAAAATTAAAAATGACCGACTTGACATAGACATATCAAGAGAACAGAATTGGAGCAAAAACATAAAAAATCATCTATTTTTACTTATTATGAGCTTCTTTGACCTTACTGTGACCTTGAAATGACCTTAGAGCGACCATGGTAACACCCCTATGAAGCCTAAGGCCAACTCATGTCAACATGTATACTTGAGCTAGGTTTAATCAAATGTATTTATTCACTGCCTTATCAGTGAGTGCCACAGTAGGCCTACGTCACACACTGATTTTTTGTCGCAACTGCTCTTAATCAACACCAGGGGTCTCTGTCTAGATATTTTTTATCTCATTTTCATCTGGACGCGGCAGTACAGACAATGGCTGTAAAAGCTCTGACCCATGGTGGTGATTATTAGGTAGTCGGGGGGGGGGGGGGGGTGAATACCAGTGTCTGAAGTAGAGACACTGGTGACACAAGTGTAATGTATTAAAAGTAAGCCTTCTGGCCATTGGTCAAAACATAACGATCACTTTGTTATTTTATCAATTTTTCTATATCAGAAAGGGGTGATATAGGCCTAAGGATGAGTTGATAAGGCTACCCCTCGAAACCTTATATTACCCATGTAATTTTTTGGGGTGTCTATGGTATAGTCTCGGCGGGTTTCACCATCACCGACATTTGAAATGAACATAAGTGTAGCTAAAACAACGAAAACAAGCTATTTTCACTGTTGAGCTGATTTGACCTTGCTGTGACCTTCAGATGCACTGGCCATGACCTTGTGGTCTCTCCCATATGAAGCCCGACCCCCACCCATGTCACCATGTGTACTTTGGATGGACTTCATTAGATTTATTTAGATATCGGTCAAACATAAAGTCAGTGTGTTATATTTCGTCCCTTTCTGCCATATCAGACAGGGCTGGAACAAGGGTGATTTGATGGGGTATAACCCTCCCAACCCTTTAATTACCTGTTACCGTTTGGGGCGTTTCTTGGTATTGGTCCGTGTTGGGGGTCTAGGTTTGTTTCAATCCATCATAGACATCCCAATGGAACATACTTGTAGCCAAATCAACAAAAACAAGCTATTTTCACTCGTTTTGAGCTGATTTGACCTCGCTGTGACCTTGAGATGACCTTACCATGACATTGGGGTGGCACCCCTGTGAAATCCAACACCAACTCTTTTTAGCATGTGTACTTGGGTCGAACTCCATCAGATGCAGTTAATGTATACTGGCCATTGGTTAAAACATAACGTCATTGTGTTATTTGGTCCATTTCTGCCCTATCAGACAGGGGTGACACGAGGGTGATTTCACGGGGAGTAAAAAACCCTCCAACCCTTATATTATCCCTGTAACCTCTTGGGGTGTTTTGGCATATGTCCGTGTTTGGGTCCAAGAATGCTTCGAGCCATCATAGACATCTCAAGTGAACATAATTTTAGCAAAAAATAAAAACAAAAGTATTTTCAACCGTTTTGAGCTGATTTGACCTTGCTGTGTCCTTGAGATGACCTTACCATGACCTTGGGGTAGCTCCCCCGTGAAGCTGAGCACCAGCACATGCCACCATGTGTACATGAGTTGGGCACGGACCGACTTATTGGAAGTGCTGGCCATCGGTTCAAATTTCACCCGTTTCCTCACATCAATTCATGCTATTTTCAAAAGTACACAAAATATACATTATGACGTCATATTTTATTCTTCAAAATAAACGAATTTCGCGGATTTTTTTCGCTTGACACGACTTCGCATTCGATTTGCCATACCCGAAAATGGTTAAAAATGTCTTTCAATTTATGAGAACATTTGTATTGTCTCATGGTTTGCTAGGGTAATATATTGGATATTTATTTTACATTTAGGCCTACCATTGTGACAGTGACTGATTGTTCAGAATTGACTGACGAATGAGCAAAATTCATTCGCTCTGGTTGACGCATGTCATTATGAGAATCACAACCGTGGCATGTTATATGTTATTCAGCAAAATAACTGTGTGTGCGCAAATCAATCAGGTATGTGTACTTGTACTCACAAAATAATTTATCACCGTGTATTAAGTGCGTTATTACTACACATTATCTTGAGCACTGTCTGTAGTAACCATGTTAAACAACTATGTGTGTCATTGCAATAACATATTTGTGTTGCTTTACTGTATGGAGTACCATCTAACAGTTTCAAGAAATAAGCGAAACGATATATTATTCATTGGAAAACTGTCGGTAATACGTGTTTCATGTTTTATACGATATCATCTGTTATGTTATTTGTTTCTGTTTCATCTGCTTGTACTTTGATGTTCTTGGTGTTGAAATGAATGCTTGCTACTTATTTTGTAGAATGATATGTGTGGTCGTGTGTAATGTTCGAAGAAAGATTCACGCTGTGCTTCAAAGTGGTTGGAGAATTCTCAAATGTAGAAATATATGTTTTACGTTTTTCTTCGAGTATGTTGATCCCCGAGCTTGGCGTATTTTCCGTTTGCGACGATGTCCAAAGTTCTGCGTTTTTTTTCTGGCTGCCCCATCGCTCATCAGCATCAGCCATATTGATGTGGCCAAACGTTACTGTAATGAGAAAATATGCGTTTCCAGTAGGCACAAATAATATATTTATTCAGGTAAAAACTGGAGATCCAGGATTTACATAATGTCTACAAGGTTCAGTTTCATAAAGGTTGTTTCATATTTAAAATTTAAAATATACATTAGAATATAAGATTTTAAATAATGTAAGTATTATTAGCAGTGTCGATGTGTAATTGAGTATATTAAAGTATTCCTATATTAACATCGTGTACACGTGTAGCGAGAGGAGGCGTTGCCATAAACTGCGAGGAGGAGTTGTCAAAATATTTCACTGTGGATACCTTTATTTTATTGAATTCTGATATTAAACGATTATTCCCAGCAGCTTCCTAAGATTGTAATTATTTACTGATGTTGTATCTTTGTAATAATTGTATCTGGGCAATTCTATTGAATAGTATGAACATACAAAAGGGAAATATAATAGGTAGTATACTCAAACTATTACCGATTTTCCATGTTTACATTAAAAACTGCATGTTGTCACTGCTTATGTCGAGTCCATAGCTTTCAGACGACTGCACGAGGGACATATATTAGGCTTTTTAAATTGCAATGTTTGTTCACAGTTGGATAAATGTAAAATGAAACATAAATACCTGCTCATTTGCTGAAAATATGGGGTTTTAATACGTCACCTCGTGTTTTTGGACTCGGAGGCGAACGTTTATCCTGCAAAAGGGATGTTTCGCCTCTGAAACGGACTAACGATTATAGCATGTGAATATACACGAATCAATCTGAACATGTGTACGCAACTAAGTTTAGCTTATGTCTTGTTCATTAACTGCCCTCAGTTAACAGTTGATAAAAAAATATAATAAGAAATATTCTTGGACAGGTATACACTATCATGTACTGAGTACAATTATTGATATACATGTAATCGATCTTTCATCATTGTAACAAATCTGCTTTGTTCTTATTATATAAAAGTCCAGTGATTGAAACCTTATAAATCTTCACTTACTGTTAACGTCTTTATTTTTCCATTGCCCGTCATTCACAATGCATATTATTTTTGGCTTATTATCACGTATATATTTATCTGTCCGAATATGCTACTCTCTATTTCTGACTGTCATTGTTCATTTTTATTAACCCTTTAAGCCGTCACGATGCATTAAAGCATCATTTTACATCCCTAAAAACAGACTTAATTTTCATACAACTAGGGGTTTTTAAATGCAAATTTCAATGAAACTGGTTCGCCAATACATAGCAATTTTCTTTAATTTTTCAACCGCTGCAAATCATCTTCATCCACTACAAGTCAAGAATTGCGACAGCAATTCGTGGCTTGTAGTGGATGAAGATGACAATGGTAAATTCAGGCTTGAAAGGGTTAAACATGTACCATATTTTATGTCACGAGAATTCTACATTGTAGGTCTGAGTCTGATTTGAAGAATTAACACATCAATCACAGTGTACGAGAGATGCATTTAACTCCTCTTAGTTATCAAGCCCTCGTGATTACAAGATTACGAAGAGGAGCTTTAAACCACAAGTAGATACCTAAGAAAATGTGTAGCAACCCCCGGGATTAGTCCAAAAAATATAATGTCCGAAAAATATAAACAAGCAGTAAGAAATTAAGCGTTTTGACTGCTGTTTGAGTAATATATATTTGTGCATAGGGCAACTTCTGTACTCTGTCACTGCATATTTATTATTCCGAACAATGAAATAGTAAAGTAAACAGCAGGTCCGTGAACAACGAGAATAGCAGACGTGAGTTTGGCCCTGAGTGACTCATCCCCAACCACACGCCACCGTTGGCCCAACGTCTCTGGTTGGCGCCGACCAGTGCGAGATCAATAACTCTGATATAAAATTGATGATTTTTGAGCTTCTTGTTAATAAAACGTGGTCTGTCCACGCGCTGTTGTCCGACCCGGTAATGTCTGTATGGCCACATAACATGCTATAGCTCACTCCTTATATAATTCAGTGAGTTCTTGTTTGGTCATTTGTATTCGGCTATCCCAGCAGACACGAGACGTTTATCCAATGTGTTAATGTTGGGCCACCGTCTCCGACGCTGACCCAACATTAACACATCATTGGATAAATGTCTCGCGTTTTCTGGGTATACTCTCGTAATCATATGATACAGCTATACTCTCGTAATCATAGAATACATTCCAAGTCCTGAAAGACTGTTTATGTAAAATGATGATTTGGGAAAGATCAAATATTCGTCTTTACATCTTTAATATGTCGTCAGTCATAATACTGTAATGCCCAGGTAAAATGCATTAACTGCTTACTTTTCAAGTAAGCAGTTACTGCCGTTTGCATGGACACGACAGCAAATACACATGTGAGTGTGTTTGTCCACGGGGTGTCGGGTTGCCAGGCTAAACTAGGGACAACGGCCATTAATTTCTCCTATATCACTTAATCTCATACACCTGGCAGGCGCGCAATATATTCACTTGATTGCTACAAAATGCTCCACAATGGTTCGTAACTCATTGTAGAGAAGCTAGACCCCAGCAAGCAGCATCGGTTGGTCCAACGTCGGGAGCTGTGTCATATTTTCGCGATCGTTCTGATCCATACCAATCTAAAAGGATACTACATCAAATAATATGTTATTCGACAACATCTTTCTGAGGCAAAACACTGTATTTTTACACTGTCAGATTTATCGTACTTAAAAATACTCCTATATATATATGAATTACGTTTCATGTTTTTTTGGTAAACAAACATGCTAACTGTTCACAATTAAAAAATATTGTGCAGCTTTGTAATTTTGTTGATGCTCAATTAAATAATTAATCAAATAATGTTTCAATATTTAACCATATAGTTACATTAGATAAATGGTCATTCTCCATAACACAGCTTACATAAATATAGGAATATATTCAACTCTCCTTATTTTAGCAGATTTTTGTTACTTTTTTTAACTAGCAGAACTGATTGAGATCGCCAACTTGTATATTGCTATTCTATTAATTTACAGCTTAAAGTTTTCAAATAAATATTTAGTTTTGAGTGAAACTTAATATGAAAGAATTGCGATGTCACCGAAAATGATAATTTATGATAGGCTATTTGAATAGGTAATGTCAATGAATATTATTGTATTCCTACATACCTACTGAATTTAAAGTGAAGTTTATGTAAACCAAACGTACATGTCTGGGGATTGTATAAGAAGTGCCGGCCTTCCATCAATGTGTTTGTCAATAACAAATAAACGGTCTTATCCTAATAGCTATGACAAATTGTGAGACTATATCGTCGCCTTGGAGCTAAAGGATCCTATCTGACACTCGTCAGAGTGGCAGATAGGATCCTTTAGCTCCGAGGCGACGATATGTATATGCAATAACTACACTTCAAACAACGGATCTGACAAAATGCGAGCAATTTAACGAAAAAAATGAGCGTCTCCACCGCCGCTGGTGTTGCATACTGTGCACTATACACTATAATATTGACTTACATTTAAAAAAAGATGTTGGTGTGCGCCACACATTTGCAGTTATGTTATTGACTTTAAAAGTCTTAAAGATGTTCTCCTGCTAAATTGTATATGTTTTCAATTATTATATACTGTGTTTATATGGCAAATAAATGTTATGTTATGTTATGTTATGTTATGTTATGTTATGTTATGTTATGTTATGTTATGTTATGTTATGTTATGTTATGTTATGTTATGTTATGTTATGTTATGTTATGTTATGTTATGTTATGTTATGTTATGTTATGTTATGTTATGTTATGTTATGTTATGTTATGTTATGTTATGTTATGTTATGTTATGTTATGTTATGTTATGTTATGTTATGTTATTGACAGATTGCCTGCCAATCGAAAAGTTTCATGTCGAAGGTCTAATTTATTATTGTCATGTAATCCGGTTTCTAGCTTACAAGAAAAATCCACTTAAAATTTTGTGAATATAGGACCAGCTTCATCGAACCCATTATTGACAAAAATAATGTGCCAACTGAGATTCCAGAATTGGGGCGTATTTGCAAACAAATAATGGCATCCACTATAATACATCATGCTATATAATTTGATCAAAAATGTATTTCCATTATTAGCCTGATAGAGAAAATATCATGAGCCCATAAAATATTCCAACAGTAGTCCTACGACAGCTGCGGATGTTCACTCGAACTTCTTTGGTGTAGATTTGCTTTCTGATCTATTTATTTCCCTTTCTGGTCAACATAAATATATCCTGGGTGGTGTGGTGATGTCACTTTTGACGAATTAAAAAAATTCCAGATGGTTGACGTGGACCGGAAAATGTCGTAGTTATGATGGGGTCACCATTCGCCATTATAAATGGCAAAAAATTGTAAAATGTATATTTCACAAAGTGTCTTCGCACAATGGGGGTTGTTTAAAATCACAGACAACTGCCTGCCTGACCGTTAATACCCCTGGCTAACAGGATACAAATCTCTACGTACCGGGGAGTTTGATTCGTTGACTGTTTGTTGTGCAAACCAATCACGATATACAATGTATCATAGGCCTGAGATTGGTCGAGATGGCCAATATAATACAAGTCAGAAATACGAGTACTGGTGCCATAGAGATGTCATCAGGTATATTGATGTTGATGGTTTAGTGGCTTATGAACCATCCTGTAATGACCAACCGTCTGTCTTTATTATGTGGATTGTCAGATCACTTTTCATAACGCCATATGAATATGGGGTAATATTTCCTCCGAAAGCCTTGTTAGTCATGTAGGCAATGATGGAAAGTGTGCCGCTTTGTTTTTTCATGAGACACCGCGTACACCTCGCGATGACGATCAGCCATAGTATAACGTTTTGCAACAAAAAAAACATGAAAACAGGACACAGTAGTTATAGCTACTCCACCGACATCCAGCGAAGTGTGTATGACTTATTTAACCATTGCAGCACTCCGCAAAGTGCACATTGTCAGCCAATGCACCAATGCAACAGCAGTCAGCGCGGAGATCAACTTTAGTCGTCAGAATCTGACGACTGTAGACGTCAGATTCTGACGTCTAAAGTCGATCCCCGCAATGTAAGTGTAAATATAATTTATAATGACTGTAGACCCATAACATAGGTATTCAAATGAAGCGGGAAGACATTTATGTCTAAGACTTTTAGACTAAGACATTTATGAAGATTTCAAATTGACAAAAACCCTTTGATCTCCATGGTTTACATGACAGTATTTTAGCGCTTCCAGGGTTAAGAGGTATCTGTTACCGTCTCTCAGAAAAAAGTGATGGCACCTTGCTCTGGGAGATGATGCGATGTGACATGCGAGTTAAGATTGGACAAAGCTGTGCATATTATATCCACACCATTGCATTAGGGACATTTAAGTCAAGGAGAAAGAACGAAATTCGATAGATTCGTACATCCGAATGTACGAGGCAGGCAGCGCCGAGTCTATTCAGATCTACGAATCTAACGCAATTGTGTTCTTTCTTCGACTTAAAATACACAAAATATGCACATGTGTTCCAAGATTTTATATAGAAAAACGCAATTTCATTGTCAGCATGGTAAACCCACGAAATATTGGCAATGCAATTTTATTGTTAAACCCGTATATTATTTTGTGCCCGACCTGGCCAGTATTACAAATAACAGCAGATTCGTAGATTCGAATCTACTGTTTTAACAATAGACTGAGAGTCGGTGAAATGTTCCCATTTGGGAACTGATATCTGTGTCCGCTATCTGAAAATGAGAACGTTATTCTTCTAAACGTGTGAGTTTATGCCCGAATTTCTCTTGTCATGATTATTGACCTATAGCTTACTTACCGATGCCACAACCTCCATTAGCACCATTGGTAAACAGAGTTCCCGGTTGCCCGATTGACCATATACCGCTCGTGTAGGATGATGCATAGGCTCTTACTTGGAGGGTGAAGATGTTCATGGATAACATCCCAGCAAGCACGAGGCGTTGGCCCAATGTTGAGTTGATGTTGGGCCAGCGTCATAGACGGTGGGCCAACATCAGTCCAACATTGGGCCTCGTGCTTGTTTGGTTACCCTTGTGGATTAAAATGCATTACCTCTATCAAACATCTCAGTAGGTATACCCCCCCCCCCCCTGCCAAAGTCTCCGGCCGTCTGGGCATGTGTGAGGGTAAATTCCCTAGACATGCTCAGAATCTCTTATCTAGCAAATGATGGACTACTCTCTCAATAACCCACCATGCCCTATCACCCCATGTATGACGTCATCATCTGTAGGCTACATCATTCATTTTTCATCTACAGACTGCATTGTTTCTGGCGTAATTCAAAGACACTTAAATGACCGTTCCGACAAAAATGTCGTATGTTGAGCTCTAATGTACTACTACCTCCCCCCCCCCCCCCCCAGGCAGAAAATTTGACAGGTTTAAATGAGGATATTGCGTGTATGAAAATACACTGTACTGTGCATGTGAAGTAAGACCATTGGGACTACTCACTATGTTTTTGTTGTTTTAACTATCCCGTGAACAGCACAATTTATTTCGCGATATCAATTTTGAGCCAACATCACATAATTGCATATTTCTCATGATTAAGAGTATAGGCCTATACCGCCTTATTTCGCGATATTAGTCACCAGCACATATTTGTGACTACCTACCTCAGCAGACACAAGACGTTGAATCAATGTTGAGTCAACGTTGGTCCACCCTCTACGACGCTCGACCAACGTTAAACCAACATTGATTCAACGTTTTGTGTCTGCTGGGACACATCCAAGCTACGCACATTTTACATCCAAGCTAGGCCTATATCCAAGCTACTTGCAGATGAGTAGTTTGGTGGTCTCAACCAAACAACTTCACTGACAAGTGCTTTAAAAAAAAAAATTATCCGTTATTGTGTGTAACCTCTACAAATTGTACATACGTACTAATAGAGGTACCAGCCCTGCTTTGAGATTAAGCTCAATCAGCGTCCGATGCATTGGTCCATTGTTGAAAAACAAGTAGACCAGAAGCCTAATCCTTAAAATGTTTACTGTTTACTGTCGAGGTAGATTCACACATTAACAAGAGACACCTGGTGAATAAATACACACATTTCGTTTTACAATAACCGTATGTGGTTTTTTGCTATTGCAATGTTTTTAACACTCTAATAATTCAACAGTCCTTAATTGAGTAATCACTCTTACTGAATGTTAATAATATAACAACAATTTTAACAAATAAGACGTGTGAGCTCAAGAAGTGGCATACACAAAGTAATGCACACTGCAGGTTATTTGATATAAAATAATATTCAACGTGAAATAATATAGTCCGGGAGCTCAGGGGTAAAAAATGTCCCGAGCGGGGCCAAAAGGTTTGAAGGTTGTATCTAACTGGAAATTTTGCGCTGAATCCGAAAATCAACGTCTTACATGCCGTACCTTGTTTTCTGAAGAATATTCGCCCCCTAGAGTTGTATTATCAGAATCCTTGACCATGAAAACATACCATTAGACATATTAGTGAATACGATACGACCATTTTTAAGAAAGATATTAAAGAAAGTATGTTTTCCAATAATGGCGGCATTTTTGTACGCTACAGAAAAGACGTCATAATGTGACACTGCTGGTCAGCGTTATCAATTATGACGTTGCAAATTTGTCGACGTAATATATATTTGATAATTGATGTATTTTCGGTGTGTTTGTTATCAGGAGGAATTTTAAAAAATGATATTTTTATAATTAATAATATATATGTGGAATACATACCACCTATAAAATTATAAAGGTCATAATAACGTATTTGTTTCTATGGTAACAGAAGAAATACAAGGTTTTTATACTTTTGCTGACTAAAACTACTCTTATATATGTATAATGGATGGCGTTTATAAAAATTATGGCTTTATTATCTTAATTACACATCAACTAAAAATATACCTCTCTCCAGTAGACGACATTTTAAATGTTTTGTGAATTTGTTACCATAGCAACAATGACGTCTTATTTTAAAAACTTCCCAGGTACGGCATGTAAGACGTTGATTTTCGAATTCAGCGCAAAATTTCCAGTTAGATACAACCTTTAAACCTTTTGGCCCCGCTCGGGACATTTTTGACCCCTGAGCTCCCGGACTAATAACAATATAAGTAAGCTGCCTAATGAAAAGTTGTCGCTTTTTAAAAAGAATATCATAAGAGAGATCCGTTTCTGATTTATATACCGATTTGAAACGCCACGTCATGGCCTTAGATAAACAGGTAGTTTCATCTGGCATAAAATACCCATAACTTGTGGTGAAAATAGTTAATTAGGTCATTGTCTAAAATATCAATATATACGAGTCAACGTTTATATAACGTCTTGTGTCCAGTGGGTACCGGGGCATAGCTTAATCAGTTAATACACAACGTATAACCTGGTGGTTATCGAATCCCAGAAATGAGTCACACACTTATCGTATGTGGGATAATTAACACGTGTATCCCCAAGACGTCTGAACGCCCAACACGATGCTACTATGGTATGATTTAACACAAGTTTGCCCATTTAGCATAGCATATCGCTAGCTATGTGATAATATTTGAAACTACAGAACTTATTTTGCTGCTGAATAGTTTGTAAACGATAAGTCGTAGGGCTACATAATGATATAACCTGAGCTACGTATACATGTACATGAGCCTTTTATCATGTAATATACTATCTCTTCACTGGACATTAGAAAGATACAAAAAAATGGTACATTGGTATAGTGTGACCTAAATGTATCTTTAATCAGCTATTATTTAAATGGTTTGTGAATATGAACAATTCCCGCACCTGAAGTTGTGGATCGCGGGGTCAACCAGGGTGATCAAAGGATTGAACTAAATTACTAGTATATGAAGGTTGTTTTCCTAATCATCGTCATAAGTTTTAATACATTAAATTATTCTACATGAAATGATTGTACCCCACGCTGTTAGCATATTATCAAAAAGTACTTTTAGTAGTAGAGTGCGATTTTTGTTTAATCGATTATAATTGCAATTGTCCCATAATAAAGCAATACAAGGAATTTTATCCAATTGAAATTGTAGTTCAGTTTCAAATAAGTGAAATATTGAATATTAATTCAATATTAAATTTTGACCTCGGGCCCATATTCTAATTACTCATCGGGGTTTACCAATGATGGCTGGAGATATACGCCCCAGCAAAGCCGTTGTTGGTTTAATGTTGGTCTAGCGTCGCAGACGGTGGACTAGCACCTTTTGGCTGCTGGCTCGACAGAATGTGTGGGCCATCACTGCTGACCAAGTTTAACCCTTTCATCACCATATTTTTCTAAATAAGGTTTGTTAACATCAGGCCAGCCATAGATAAATAGTATTCCAATTTGGAATAAAAAGTGCAATAACAGATATATTACAGGCCCATGTATGATTGTCTGCTTTTATTGGTCATTTATCTGTGTTTATCTGGTAACCATGGCAACCAAATTCAATAAAAGCAGGTTCAAATCAGCTTAAAATTGATAAAAATAGATTTTTTGAGCGTTTTGCTCAAATTCTGTTCAATCTATGGTGGTTTAAACTCACCAAGACCCCAGAATTGAGCTATATCACAACACCCCGAGAGGTTACAGGGGGTAATATAAGGGCTGGAGGGATAATAACCCACCAAATTACCCTTATGTCACCCCTTTCTTGTATGGCAGGAATGGACCAAATAACAAAACGATAGTCATGTTAGGACCAATGGCTAGTACTGCAAATACATTCGATGAGTCCCAGCCCAAGTGGGCCCCTACACATGGTGACATGGTTTGGGGTTGGGCTTCACAGGGTGTATTACCCCAAGGTCATGACAAGGTCATCTCAAGGTCACAGGGAGGTCAAATCATCTCCTAATAGGTAAAAATAGCCTATTTTTGTGTTGCTCCAATTCAGCTTACTTGAGATGTCTATAGTGGTTGAGACTCACCTGGACCCCAGCATGGAAATATAACCAAAGTACCCCAAGATGTTACAGGGGTGATATAAGGGCTATAGAGGTAATACCCCATCAAATCACCCTTATGTCACCCCTTTCTCATATGGCAGAAATAGACCAAATAACTCAACGATGTCTGGACCAATGGCCAGTAGGCCTACTTCAAATACATTATATGAACCCCAAACCTAAGTACACATGGTGACATGGTTTGGGGTTAGGCTTGAAAGGGGTGTTACCCCAAGGTCACAACAAGGTCATCTGAAGGTCACAGGAAGGTCTAATCAGATTCAAATAGGTGAAAATAGCCTATTTTGCTGGTTTTGCTTCAATTCAACTCACTTGAGATGCCAATGGTGTTTGAAACTCACAGAAACCACAGCATGAAAATATACCAAAGGTCCCCATGAGGTTACAGGGTTAATATAAGGGCTGGGGGGTAATACCCCATCAAATCACCCTTATGTCACCACTTTCTTATATGACAGAAATAGACCAAATAACTCAACGATTGTCATGTTTGGATCAATGGCCAGTACTTCAAATACGTAATGATGAATCCCAACCCAAGCACACATGGCGACACGGGTTGGGGTTGGGCTTGACAGGGGTGCTACCCAAAGGTCATAAAAAGGTCTTCGCAAGGTCACAGAAAGGTCAAATCAGCTTAAAATAGCTGAAAATAGCCTATTTTGTTGGGTTTGCTTCAATTCAGCTCATTTCAATCACAAAAAAAATGGCATATGGCATATTTTAACTTTCTGGTGGCTGACATGACCTATAACATTGACCCATGGTGTGACCCTGAAACACAAACATAGTGAGACTAACGGCTTCCCCGTACCCGAAAACGTAGGTGTAAAGCCATAACTTGGTTTTATATCAGGACAAGTCACTGAGATATGTCATATTTTCACTTGCTGGTGGCTGATAAAGGTGATCCAGGGTGTGACCTTGACCTTGAATGACAAAAATAATGCCACCAACGCATTCCCCGTACCCGAAAACCTATGTGTAGAGCCATTATTTGTTTTCATATGATGACTGGTTTCTGAGATATGGCGCATTTTCACTTTCTGGACTGTTCTTGTGGCGGCCATTTTGAATATGAAAATTAGATCCAATTGTAGGCAACACATTTTTAAAACTATTTTTTTTGTAAAGCTATGGACCCATACTAAATCACTTTTGATAAAATCGTCTTTCTAAAATTGTGTATAGGTTGAGTGTTTTTTTGGGTTAAAACAAGGAAAATGATTATATTTTCCTTGGTTAAAATGACCACAGTAGTGTTGGTAAATAAACATTTGTTATTTGTAGTTCTAAAATGCCCGCTAGGTGGCACCTTTACGGATAACAATCGGAAAAACGAGACACACGATGAACGCCAAACACGATCCTCAATTATTCCTATCACGTATGACGGGCATGATACTTTTATTTTTAATATAATTAGTTTTTCATTGCGACAATACCCACTCTTATTTTGCTATTTTTTTCACACGTATATGTACGTGTTTAGCAACGTCATAAAACGTATATATACGTGTTTAGCAGTCTATGCAGCATTGGCTGAATGCCACATGTTTGCTGACGTGTGGCTTTGAACAATGCGTCACATAATATGGTTATTCGTGGCTTCACGATTTCACAGGCAGTTTATATACACCACGTTCATGTGAGTATGAGAACTTTTATGAGATGTTTTTTTTCACAAAAAATAATTTGGTTGACATTGTTAAACATGTTTGTCAACTGAATCAGCATCAAAAACCACATACATACTCTGTATGATTGCCGTGCAAAGCAAAAAACAGCAACGACAGAAAATTCATTCTCAATGTCTGATCAATGTCGGACCAACGTCTAAGAGGTTGGCCTCGCCAATGCTGTTCTTAGTTGCACCACTCTGTCCATATTCAATTTATTTTATAACCATTAAATTTAATATGTGAACATTCATGAATCACACAACACTCCGTTGCTTCTGACTATTTCTGTTAAAAATATTTACATAGAACGAGAATTCGATAATGATCCACGCATCCATATCAATAAACATATCTTTTAAAAGCCGCCCCCCCCACCCCCCCCCCCCCCGAATTTAAAACGTTTGGTTTGTATAGGTCAAAATATAGAAAGACTGATGAACTAACGTGCCGACGGATTGACGTGTATAAGATAAAAACCTAAATGTCCCGCTTTTTGTCCTTGCATCCGAGTGAGCAGTTATTAAGAAATAAGAGGCACCTCAAAAATTGGAAAGTCTAATTATTTAATTCGTCAATTTTATAATTACAAGCTTTTTATTTTGCATTCTAAACACGATAATATTGAGGATGGTGGATAATTTCCCACGGAGTATCACTCAAAGTTGTACCAGCGTCCGTCGCTACAACGTCCGTGGCGTTGATACAGCATCCTGTCCCAATGGGTACAGGACGGTGTTGTGACGTTGAATCAACGTCGTTGACGTTGATTCAACGTCACAACGACGTCCTGTACCCATCGGGGTGTCTCGTAGTTTATTAGCCGGCGGTATTGTGTCCAGATCTAGTCACGCGACAACATGAATAATTTTTTGATAAGATGGAGCACCCCACGAAACTGAAGCCAGGGGGGAGTACCCGGGTGAAGTACCCTGCAGTGTTTTTATTGTGTGTAATTTTTGTTGCTCAGATACCGCCCAGCCTCTAAGACGTATGCTGACGTAGTTCATGTTTATGTACCTCATTATAACTGTATCGTACACTTTTATTGGCCTGAGATCCACCTGGTATTAGTATAAAATTACCGATAGACTTTTTTACTAGTAACCCCAAATTATTTTGAAGGTAAATTGATGGCATATCTATTTGTGTATTATGCGCCCACTAGACTCATTACCATGTTTGTTTGTCCTGGTACACCCCATCACAGTTTACACGTGTTGAAGTTAGATTCAAACCAAAGAAAATTCAATTTAATTAATAAAATATTTCGTGCTAGATGCTTAGTTGGGCAATGAAATGGAATGAAATGAATCGGGCTTCAGGCCACCTTTGTGCACATATAGGCTAAACTGGGCCAGGAGAACCTCCTGAGGATGGTGAGATGATTGAGATGACACTGTCCTCCAGACACAGGATTCGAAATTCAAGCCCTGGCGGTCTGAGGCCGAGCACGCTACCTGTCTGTCACGGTGGCTCCCCACAATACTGACTTTCACACGTGGATGGGGAAGAAACATTTTTTGTTTCTTTCAAACCGCCGAGACCGGGAACCGAACCCCAAACTCTGGCGTGAAAGGCAGCGGTGCTAACCACTACCCTAGGGCCCCCGCCCGCTTAGTTGGGCAAATAACTCCCGTTTGAATAATCTCTTTCTCACAAAAGGATAAATATTTCTCGACAGATGAAGCTGGAAAATGCGCTAGCAATTCCAACTTCAAATGTCGAAAAATATTAGCTGAAAATAAAATTTACTGAAATTAAATGAACAATGTTAAGTTGCGTTACAGACCTGACTTGACTGATATAGGTCGGACGTCAGACGATGTCGCTCTTGTGACGCAGAGTGTTTCCCCAAATACATGAAGTAGAACCGCCTGCTACATGCTATATTAGGATAATAACCACGCACGAAGAACAACCATGCGGCCCTGACCACGCTAATTATCCCAGATGACAAAGAACCGGATCAGCAAATGCTTTGTTTCTATCGTCGTGAACAACACTCATGGTTATCTGATTATACCAAGGAAAGTTATACATAGCCCCAGTCCGAGTGAGCGATAGCCCACGATCGCTTCAGTGGGAGCTATATAGTTATACAGTGTTATATAAAGTGAGACGAAGGTACATCCGACAACTTCGAAAAGGAATCAGCAAATGCAAACGAGAAGACTTATAATGGTGCGTACGCTTATATCCTTTCTGTATAGCGTTGTTTACTTTTACTTTCAAACTTTACGCCACTTTCAATTGCAAATATTTAAGACAGCTAATGTATGATATTTTAGCTCACGGTTAGAAAGCAATTATGGGGAACATTTTCGACTGTTTATGATGTGTCTATTGGATTTTCTACTGCAATACAAACATGTACATGAAACTTAAAAGAAGACCACGGTATATTAATATAAATACATCATTTTTTCACAAGAAGTATTTTATTTAATGATAGTATATGTAAAGTAACGAAAATTAAAAAAAAATAGTGTATTTGAATCATAGCAAGTTTTGTGTGGACAAATAGCATATTTGTTTGTTTCACATAGATAATCAGGGTAATTCATGATTGAAGCTTAGACTGCGAGAAAATGCATGACGAGCAACAAATACACAACTTCCTATTATGAGAGCACCCGGTTTTTTCCTAATATGAGTATTATGGTTATAATGGGACATCTTAGAGAATATTGTGTTTTTCAATATCAAGTGGATCCCGTTTGAATTAAAAAATATTTGAAATTTATTCATATATCATCAATAAATGTATTTTAAAGTTAAAAGATATTCCTCACATTTTCGGATGAAAAAATGAAATAACATGGTGACTATCATATTAGGGGTAATCGTTCTGGTACTTAAAATTTCAGTTTTCTATTGCACACTAAACACTGTTGATAGCAATGTTGAAGATGACGCACAGCCATTTAACATGTTTAACAACGACGCGTTGCATTTTTAGTGTCCGGGCTCAGGGTGTGGACTGTATAGTATACGTCGTATTGTGACTGGGTCATCAACTTTTAATATCTGTGAAATATACTGTACGAATCTCAGAAAATGACACCATTGATGCCATGGCCATGCAATAATATAGATCTCGTGGATTTTATGAAGTCATGATAGTCGAATTCTAAATGAACTCATAATAATTATTAAATACTGACATCTGGTGAGTGCTAAGTTGATAAAGTAACGATAACGATAGTACGAATACCGATCTTGCATCTAGACGGTGAGACCTGATCAAATCATCATCATGTGTCATAAGGTGTAATTATACACCCATATATAATATGACACATTCCCTCGGCCATAATTATCTCACATGTCATTTTTGTGTTTTGATGCGTTTATGCTATCTCATGAACCGATTTAGTTCTAGGCCGAACTTGATTGACATCTGCCAAATGCCAATTGATTGACCAATCTGCCAATCCGCCCTGCAAAAAAATTGGAAAAAATAACCTGAATCCGAATTACTTTGGCAAATTGGACTATTTTTAGTATCAACATGTAGCCATATTATATGTCATGCAATTCTAATAACAATTAACACACAATTCTAAATAATTCTAATAACAACACAAAATAGGGATTATTTCCCGTAGCAATAATTGTCATGTGGACACTGACATGTTCAAGAACATGGTAATATGTATGGATGGGGCCATGGGAAGTTGGGATATGTCTATGCGGTGACAAGCACTGCCATGTCTATACTTCCACTGAGGGAAGGAAACTTTCAAGTCCTCGTCATTTTAAAATGAGAAATGGACTATGTAGACTTTTGTTTTCTACCAAAAAAATGCTACCATGGCATATCTAGTTCTTGTAGCAAATTATTAATGAATTTTCACAGAATGAGACATGTCGTAAATAATACACTGCAGTATTCAGCTTACTATTATATTGAGAAATTACTGCCTTTTGGGTTTACACGATAGAATAGTGGCGCTGAATAGCCCCTATGTTGTGCGTGCGGGCGTGAACAATAGGCCTAGTATGTTGAGATTGCTGCTTCCACGATTTCAGTGAGTTACCGACCTTGTATAGAAAACCAATAAGCATATGCTGACCCTATCCCATCCGGCTGTGGATAGGGCTATATGTTAAACAACTACATACCTATCCAGCAAACACGACACATCAAAACAATGTTGTTTTAACGTTGGTTCACCGTCTTCTACTCTAGCCAGCATTAAACCAACACTGGATAAACATATCGTGTGCGCTACACATATAGATTTGATTACAAACACTTGAATAGTAATGCGTGCATAATTATTATATTATGTTGTATCTCCTGGTCACGTGGTTCCTCAATGTTGACGTCATTACAATGTCTATATCCAGAAACAGACTGATAACAAAACTGTTACAGTTCGGAACAGTTGAAACACTCACTCTCCTGACGTTCATACTATAAATCAACATTTTCTTGTAAGTACCCCATAAATGATGGTTAACAAACTGAATCATTACTGGATTGGGGAGACGTTGTCATACCATGCAGGCCTGCTGAGTGTATCCTACTAAATGACCCGAGTACCAGGCAATACCACATTCCTCAGAGAAATTCCGTGACGTACGGTAACGTTAGTGTCGACGTCATTCGAAAGATTCCCCTGCAGAAACGTGTCTGGACAGGCCGAGGGCCCTATTTACATAACAGCTTATTCATAGTCGGCTACACTAGGCCTATAGATATCTGAAACCTCAGTTATATTGTTAGTTGCTTAGTCACATCAAATGTTTCCGTCAGGTGGGAAACATTGCATGTAAATTCACAAACTGACATGCAAGGGCGAATTCTTCACGGCTGATACCGAAACAGTAGGCCCACCCATGTTTCTTATCAACTAGATGTCAGCTATCGGTCTATCGGGTGACCAAACTTTCCATATCGTTGTGAAATAGGCTTGTAGGCCTACATGTAATTGTAGACACACTCTTATATAAGCCATGTGCCCCAGACTAAAGTCGTCATTCAGTATTTTATTGAGAAGTACACGAAAATAACGCAGGAATAATAGAGACTGTAGTAACGTGACCTTGTTACTGGTTGTCTAGTTAGTCCAGTAGCTGATATATTATACTGTCTGCACTGAATCTAGTCAATCTTAATATCTATACTGAACACCATGAACCAGGTGAGGAAATAATAGATTAAATCTGACGTCTACAACATCACTTTTGTAGCCTACACAACTATTACATTGATTTCCCTCTTTCTAAGTAGGGTTGCCTTTTTCAGTGCGTATGCTATATAATGTCATAACCGAAGTATATTAATGTTGGTGCTTCTTATATAAACGAATCATGAACAGTTTGTCAATAGCTGATAAAGTCTGGAACAAATTAAAATAGCATTTAGTTCAAATGCCACGTGAAGTAATTAGATCTAACTTACGATAGGCGGATATAGATCCTGATTACATTTCAAATGGGCTACATTTACATATTTATTTAAACACCATAAAGTTTATGTACTTAGATCATGTCAATGTATTCCAGTTGCAGTAGATGCAGATTACTGGTTCTAAAATATATTTATATTTATAACTATTTGCTTGGAGAATTAGGCTTTTAATATATATTATTATTATTTCAATTAAGAATAATTATATGAATTTAAAATTGCCATGTTGACAGATTGAGAATATAGCCAGACTGGTGACTTTACCAAGAACCATGCCTGAATACAGACGTGTCGTCTCTGAGGCAGACGACAGTGGATGTGGCTGTGGTGAAGACGTCATTCTATCAAATTCTTTCCCGCCATTTTACACACATACATCATGTGGCTGCTCTGTTCAAGATGAAAGAATACCTCAGATCGAAAAAGACCCTCATGAAACTGGGAAAATATGTTTAATAAATATTCGATCAACGATAGATTCTGGTTGTTCTTGTGAATCAAAAAACGAACAAGTATATTTACATTTATCCAATGAGTACAGGGGAATCTCTGGAGATATACAGCATGTAGATTCCCATGAGGATGATGTGGACTTGATGTGGGTTCCTGATGAAGATGGTGATACTATACTTCATCTAGCAGTGATCCATGGTGACCTCAGACTGGTGATGGACATGTTGTCTACAGTAGGAGCCTCACGATGGATTGACCACCATAACATACTCAGACAGACATCGTTACATCTCTCTGTTCTCAGTCAACACTTACTCATCACTAAACTGTTGCTGCAGCAGGGAGCTCATCCTCAGTTGAGAGATCGTCATGGTAACACAGCCTTACATCTGGCCTGTAGACTTGGAGATGTAGAGGCTGTAAAGGTTTTAATGGCCAGAGAAATACATTGTGAGAGCCAAAGTACCAGTTATGTCAATCTTCTAAATTATGACGGTCTCACATGTCTGCATGTGGCGGCCTCTGGTGGACATACACACGTTATACGGTGTATACTGGAAACACGTCACGTGACCGCTGATATCAATATGGCGGACGGATGTAGCGGACGTACAATTCTTCACAATGCCGCTGAAAATCGTGACATGGGTTTACTTTGTTACTTATTACAGTGTCAAACAGACATTCCTCTTGATTTGGACGCCGTCACATATAGTGGACATACTGCCTTTGATTTAGCAAAGGAAAATAATCACGAGGATGTGACAGAATTCCTCCTTTTAGCAGGTGCTACGTCATCAACAAAACACACAACATATGATGACGTGGAGGATTCAGACGAAGATATTTACAGTGACATGGATACAACAGAGGAAATTATAGAATATACAGATTTTGTTATAGCTGGGCAGAAAGTTGACATATGAATTGAAGTGTTGCCATGAAATGGTAATATACCATGACATGTCCTAGTGGTGATATATTTTTATAAAAGAAAGCATTTACATGATATTGTTTTAAATTCTAAAATTAAGTATTTTTTTCATACAGATAGGGGAACTACCTGATACATTATACCTTGAAAGTTAGAAGACAATGCACAAAACCGTAGATGAAAATAAGCAACAAATAGCAGCTGAATATTATTACGTTCAACACTACCTATATAACATTTAATGATAGTCTAAATCAAACAAACATATATATTTGAGTTTGTACTTTTTATTCAATCATTTTATACGACTGTGATATTATGTTTTATAAACTATTTTTTTATGTTATGGAATAAGCATTTGTTATTATTATTTATATTTTGTTTTAATCTATTATTTATTATAAATAACTATCTTTGTAACAATATACAACATGTATTGTGCTATTTCCTGGCCTTAACATCGTTATTATATAATAACATATGCTATATCACGACAAATATATTTTGGGTGACTTGAATTCTAATTACGATGTTTTATATATTTTTTAAAGTTATGAAATAAACATTTTTCATTTTTATTTATGTTTTGTTTTTTTCTATTATTTACTATAAATAACTTATTTGTAACAATATACAACATGTATGGTGCTATTTCCAGGGCTTAACATGTAATATGAAATAATATTAATGACCACATTTCGCACTAGAGACGTGCTAGCTTTTATTTTATTAAATATGCCTATAATATACCTCAGCTGGGGATATTGTTATATCGTTATTATATATTACATATGCATATCATGACAAATATATTTTGAGTTACTTGAATTCTGATTACGATGTTTTATATATTTAACAACGTGTTTATTTATATTTATTTACTTTTTGTATTTTTTGTGTATTGATTGATTGACTGATTGTTTAAGTAAGTGATTATCTTTTACTTCTCTGAACTTATTATAATATTTGATATAATAAATATATATTAATGTCTTGGACGGCATCAATTTCCAATATTATTTTTGTCATTTTTCATATACCGTGTTATACCATTGTGGTTTTGTGTGTTTTGGCCTCTCCTGATTATTTTGTATTTGTAATTTACGCCGTCGCAGAATGCCAGAGTGGTATGCATGTTATGTGAGAATGTTAGATATAGTTACAATGATGTCATTCGTTTTTGGTTTAATGTGTTTTTTTAAGTTTTTATTTTCTTAAACTTCACATCTATCAATGACGAAAAACTGAACAAAGAGAGCTTGTGTGACACCGATTTCAGGTGCCTTCACCACTATGCTGAAAGTGTGCTGTTTGTTGTGTTGTTTACTTGTGTTGACTCAATGGGCATATACATCTACCCTACTTGCGTTGACGAGATCTGCTTCTAAATCTATTATGTTTTGATAGGTCAGCTGTATGGGCCTTAAAACCTCCCATTATATACACATCTCGTGATTCGTTTCTACCTAGTTTGATGTCTGCTTTCGTTCGTTTCCAGTTATCTGTCATTTTGACACAAGTTAGCATGCGAACCAATTGTGTATTATTATTCTTACCAGTTTCACCACACACAATACCCCTCCCATAGACTTACAAGTCTTACATGTAATATGACCCATACGCTCGGTCCTCTCAGTATTCTCAAGGTAGGGAAATATTAATAACCCTATATCTTGTTGTATTATCAGCATATACTCCTCTCTCAATATAAGAAATAGAAAAGGGCCCTTAAGAATCAGTTTTTTTCTATTTTCGCATGCAGATGCCTTGTCCTTATAAACTATATGGGATTTCCCAATACACGACATCTATCGAATGCAGCATATACTTTGTTACTATACCAGAGTAGGGACTATATGTTATGCATATATTTCCCGATTTCGACATTTTTGGATCAGCAAATGATAACCTAGCCTAAATGAATTATTATCCAAACGATGTAACTGTAATATTTAAACCCAAGCCTGTCGGAAATTTTTTTTCAAAAAAAGCCGCAACTTTTTAATGATATGCGCGTATGACTTGTATGGTGAGACCTTATATGTTACTATCTGCTACTATTCTTTCCATAAACCACACACATCTTGTGTGAACATCTTGTGGACTTAAAAAAAACAATCGACTGCAACATTTAACTATGCATGTTTATCGGACATCTATCTGTATGTATGCATCTATGTTCCCGCAATAATACAGTAATCAGGTAAAATAATATTTTAGTAGTACAATAAATGATTATGTAATAGGCTATACACGTACTACGATAAGGAGTTTTTCCAATTTCTTTTTTCTCATTTTATTGTTGTACATGTATTAATGTTGTATTAATGGTTATGTATTGTATGTTTCATGAATCAAACATTATAAATGTTATGAGAGAAATGTATGGATAATAATTTAGTAATTTGAATAATTAAATTGAAAACCTAATCTGACAGCGTTCAACCACATTGCTTCAGTATTCAGCACTTTTAACGTTGTTATCATGGTTATGTACCGTAAGAAAAAATATACAGTAACATACTGATTGCTCCACACTTCATATATTTCTTTTTTTTTTTAACAAACTTTAGTGCAAAAGCCCGGATCGTTAAATTTCTTGAAGAGCTATTTTTTTGAGTGAGATGACATGCATTCTAAACAAATTAGACTTAGCAGCTTAAAGTACGTGGGTCGTCATTGTCCCCCACCAGCATGCGCAGCACGGTCAGCGTCCACAGGAGTGGGGCCAACCGCAATGTAAATATTAATAGTCCATTGAAGCACAACGACTCAGCTGCTTTAAGTGTCATCGTAGCGCATTCTATAAAATATGTTTTTATTAAGTAAAATTATAAAAGCTAAGACGATGACGGTCTTGAAAAATATCATAAGAAAGTTTCCGTCCTCGATTCATCTACCGCTTTGAAATGTTCAACTTCATATTTTAGTTTATCTACTTGTCTGGATAACTTCTTATTCTCAGCCACTATGCGATTCCACGCGTCTTGAAATCTATTGGTCACATCATCCATGAATTTTTTCTGTGATGATTTTATTTCCACCAGTTCTTCTCGTAATAGAGTCATATCCTTCTCCCTTTGGTCTGCCTTGGCAGACATTAATTCCTGGTTTCTCAAACAAAAAGAGACGGTTTTTTGTAGATTTTGACATCCTGAACATGTGCCAGACACAGATGCAGAAGCAGATGCCAATGTCGCTGATAAAAACAATAAATTTAAAAACTCAATTATTGAACTCGAGAAATGGTTACATAGCATACATTTCGCTCTATTTCTAAGCACAAAGTATTTAAGTACTCCTCCTCACTCAAGTCCATGTTGAGTACAATATGTATTTAAGTAATTACTGTGTATTATTTTAGTATTATTTTAAAAACATTTTTAGTAATATTTAAAACTATATATGAACTAATTGTGATTGAAAATAAATATGCGTAATTCACGCGAATACAATGACTGCATAATGCTAATTTTATCAGAGACTGAATCATAAATTCAATGATAAATAAACAGTTTATCAGTATAAATATAAAGTTGTCTATTCTCATCAGTCAAATGAAAACATAATTAAGACGAACTCACAAGTAAATATAAACCATATATATTAAATATATTTGTAAGCCTTGCTGGTGAAGTTTACTTCATGTTTATGCGGTATTGTATTTAATGGTTGTGAGGTCAATATCATGTGATCATGTGTAACCCCCGCAAACACGGGGAATTCACCCAATGCTGTTTCAATGTTGGCCCATCGTCTTCGACGCTGGCCCAACATTGAAACAGCATTGGGTGAATGCCCCGTGTTTGCAGGGACGTCATCACCTACCAGTTGTTTGCAGTACAATCTTGGCAGCTTCAGACTCTCCCATTAGCTTCAGGACATCCGCTACTTGTGCCTGAGAAGACTTCACATCTTTAGAGTTCTTCAGAAATGCAAGCAGCAAGTTGAACAGAGGCGAATCTGATTTCAACCAACCACGTACCTGATGATGAGAGAAAGAAAACAAACCATTTTCACCGTTCATCATATTGCATGTGCATGTCCAAAATAAGAAATACTATATCTCGCTTAACTGAAAAATGCGCAGCACAAAAATAAATAAAAAAATCCCGTTTTAGTCTATGGACGCCAAAATAAAAATACCGATTTTTTGATGATTTTAGCCTTATTGTGTCGCTTTAGAAGCAGGATTTACTAGTGATATTAAAAGTAAAATGATAATGTGGTTCCAGGTTGTTTTACCAGTAATTGGAACATACCGGTACTGTTATTTAATTGAAACTGATAAAACAAATAAGAAAACTTTGATATGAAACTAAACCCGGAAGGAAGTGTCTCTTAATGGATGTTTTCGTCAAAAATATATAATATGAATTGAAATATATGATCACGTCCCTTCTGTCCGCATATTTAGTCCTTGAAACGCTATTTTAACCACTTGAAGTTGTGTCTCGCCACCGCATGCCACAACTTCAAGTGGTTAAAAATACTTCTCCAAATTTGATGCCTAAGCTTCGGCATTTTGTTAATTAACCAAATATTTAATCTCTTAAACCCCTTGTTTTGATGCGCTAATAAAAATGATCAAAAACGAGTGTAAGTTCTTAAAGGTTCATAAACTAGTCACAACGTAATCATGGTAATAGCTATTTTATAAAAGTAAAGTACTGGTCACCTCAGTAGAATCCAGTCCCAGACGATGAGCCAGTCCTGTCAACAAGTCTCTACTTGGTGAATCCAGATACGTGCAGAGAGATTCAACCCAGGCCGGAATCACCGATGATGTCTTTGAAAATAATATGAACATTTAAGAGTGAGTAGCGTGCTTGTGTCATAATATAGTACATTGCATTACTGGACTTATATATTGCAAACAAAGGTATTGTAATTACAATGTAAATTTAATTTTCATGTTGTTTTACTGTAAAATATCTGATGTGCATGAAATTAACCTTTGTTATAGCACCAGTTGTTGTTTGGGTAGGTGTCCTTTCCATCTGCTTGGCCAGATTGTCCAAGTTATCAGTTGTCACCTCCATCTTGTCTCCAAGATCATTTATATCGCCTTGTTGAATCTGAACTTGTTGCGATACACCTCCAAGACTAAAATATAATTAGATAAGAAGGTATTACCCTTTTAATTAACCCTTTCAAGCCTGAATTTATCATTGTCATCTTCATCCACTACAAGCCGCGAATTGCTGTCGCAATTCTCGACTTGTAGTGGATGAAGATTAGTTGAAGTGAGTGAAAAATTAACGAAAATTGCCACGTGTTGGTAAAACAGTTTCATGGGAATTTTCCTTCTAAACCCCCACTTAGCAGAAAAACTAAGTCTGTTTTCAGGGATGTAAAATGATGCTTTAATGCATCGTGAGGGCTTAAAGGGTATCATCTATAGGCCTATGCTAATCAAGACTGTACTCGTATTTAGCGTTGTAAGGGTTACAACTGGTCAGCATACAATCTGTATCAACTTGTTTATTATTTTTGTTATTATTATAGTTATTACATAACGCCCTCCAAAATTACCATAAAAAATTACCAAAATTACGTGTTAAAATGTAACCGCTGCAGTCGGCTGTCAATAAGGAGCTCTTTCAACTCAAAACCCATACGAAAAAAAATGCATTATGAAAGTATGTACCTTCAATTGCTGTTCACTAAAAAATCCTATGTCATATTTGGAATTCGTAAAGTGTTTTAAATGTCACTTTGCAATACACATGCTATAAAACTGAATTCTATCATCAGCTCAGTGCAATGGAACATAATTATTTTCTTGTTAAATAATTGTCCCTATGTTGATGTATTGTAGACTTATGTGACGCTAACCTAGCATCAAAGTAAAATAGTTGGTCCACCGTCTACGACGCTGGACCAACCTTTAACTAACACTCATTCTACGTCTTGTGTCTGCTCGTTAGGCATACAATTACGGTCAACACTGGTCAAATACATTGTCAAATCAGGCTACATGGACCCACTCACCTTCTGCCATCCAATACGTCCAGTACAGCTCTGGCGCTGTCCATAAGTTGTGGTTGGTCCAACATATCAACGATCGTTTGTCTATGAGGTTCTACCTCACTTGGATTCCATTGAGCCATCATTCGTATCTGGTACATGAGACTCGGCTTTTGGGCGGCTGAAGTACTATCAAACCATTCCATGAGCAAGCTGGCGTATTTCTTGGCATATGTCTAATCAAACCGGTAAAATAGGGGAATTGATAAATTATTTGAAATAATCGTTATCAATGAAAGAAAGTGTTTGATCTAACACTAACTAATATAATTCGTAAGCAAATATCGAAATATAATTTCAACTATATATATATAATACGGTACTGCTATCACGTGATATAACTAGTATACTATATATAGCACCAAGCTAGCACAGCAAAGGCATCTGGCTTCCGGGTAAGGTAGCCTACTTTTGTTCGAGATTTATCAAAAGGTCTGGGTAGTCTGTTTCCAGGGCTAGTTATCCCAACCAGAACAGACAAACAAACAAACAAACAAACAAACAAACAAGCAAACAAACAAACAAACAAACAAGCAAACAACAGGATGAATATGTTGGAAATAAGAAAAGTTTGTTGTGAATCGGGTTTTATTGTTGAGGAATTATAGTAGCATATATCGTCGCCTCGGAGCCAAAGGATCCTATCTGCCACTCTAACGAGTGTCAGATAGGATCCTTTAGCTCCGAGGCTACGATATCTCTTTCACCACGATGATCGTATGGCAGATCCAAGAGTTAAGTAATCCTAAGCGAAACATTTATGTTTGTGTGCTATTAGTACACGCTGTCCGCCTCGAGGGCACTGAGGCAGATGAGCTTCGGCTCATTGGGTTCACCCTCTGAAAATCAAGATGTTATTATAAAGGGCGCCACACAAATTTCATGAAATGAAAACATCAACTCGGGTGTGTCGCTTTGCTTAACTGAACCAGAATATTTCGATTACGGCAGATTCCACTCCTGTAGACATTGACCATGACGCGCATTGTTTATTCAGCTTATCATGACGACACACCCGCTTTGAGTACCCCAATTGCTGTAATGAAATCTACAATATCCTTTTTTAAATAATATATAATGCTCACAGAAAGAAAGTGAACATTATAAATACAATTTACAATGAGCTCGGTTCATATTATTTTTGATTCAGATTGTGTCTTCTCAGCAAAAGTATGACTATTTAATACTTAAAGCATGCTCGTATTTGTATTGAATTATCTCAAGTCCCTGCCACTCACAACAAAGCAATAGTTTACGTAACCTTCTAATAGACATGCCCACTGGAGCTCGTTTTTAATTTGTGTCTGCAGATTCTCGTGGAATATTTTGAACTACATCAAACTAATTTATCAATTCTAGTGGCTTTTTATATGGTAATTGTTTCCAATCGTATATAATTATCATGATTATACGCTCCCGGACTCACAGGGTTTAATCAAGTTGTAGACGTCATACCTCACCTGATCAACGCGTGAAAGATGAACCAATATCACCGCTATATGATAAACATAATCAGGATTCTCGTGCTGGACATTGATGATATCATCATCATAATGTATGATTTCTTCAGGGCGTTTCTCAGCCACGCATCCAAGAACCAATGTTGATAAAAACTGATCTGACTTCCATGTTAGCATTTGAGCGAGACACTTGATAGTTCTTTGATTAATAGCCTAAAAAGTAAACTTTTAATTTACAGTAGGCCTACTTCTAAATGATCTGCGAGTATTATCTATGAGTTAAAATAATTTGCATACACTTTATTGATTAGACCGGACAGAGTTATTTCAACATTTTAATAATCATAATAACATGTTGCAGATATATATAAATATTCAACGATACCAATTTATTTCAAATTACAGTTTTTCACCAGTTTTTCATAATATTGTATACCTCTTGGTGTCTTTGTGATATTTTGTATAGCAAGTTGAGAATGTCACTTCTTCTGTCCGAGTCGTTCATCATAAAGTCGACAAGTTCATCCATGCGATCATGGAATACTGTTGGAAACTTTGCATAAAGAGCATCGAAGTACACTGTAAGTTGAAAGAAAACGAAAATTACTTATGAAATAGTGATTGAATCGAAGGAATTATTCCCAAATAGTGCCTGCTTGGGATACATAGTTCCCTGGTCACAGCTGAGGGCAATATTGTACCGTGCAAAGGCAAACAGCAGTAACTGCTCACTTGAAAAGTAAGCAGTTATTGCTGAATTCCTTTGCAGTATTATATACAATCTGACAGATTTTACAAGCATAGCACACAGCTACACACCAGCGCATATCTAGACATAATTAGGCCTACTGAAATCATACTAATGGTATTTGTCTAATTTAATATCTAGTTTGCAAAAAATATGTGTAACATTACGATGGAAGTTTTTGTCGTCATCTGGGTCCCTGTTAAGGTATAAATCAAGTAACAGCCCAACATCTGACTCCGACACAACCTGTCAACACACGTGGTTGGATCATATTCAAATACTCCACAATTTCATCATAAAAATAGAAACAAAAAAAATATAAAAACGGAAAGAAAAAACATTAGAACAATAATTATTATTAGAACAATACATTACAAAAATATAAAACATTACATTGTTTTATGTTATCAACTGCACAATATTGTGCTATAGATACTTTTCTAACTGTCATAGTTTGTGTGTGTTGGGGGGTGGCTATATCACCGTTAGGCCTACCTGAGGATGTTCTGAAACATTGCTGGCGAGATCCAATGCATCATGACATAATCTCTCATGGCGACATGTGCACATCTTTAATATCGATGGCCACACCGGCTCCAATATTTCTGGACAGTGAGACAAATGCTGGAAGAAACCAAAAAAAAAGATAATATGACAATCGCAGATTAACAAAGATCTGATAGTTACTGCTTGACAAGTTTACGGTTATACTCATCAATAAAACTGAAATATTGAATGTCAATCAAACAATAACTACTATTGGTAAACGTACCAATTCATTTTAATTTACATAAATATAGAATCGTTATCATTATAAAATACTAAAAGAAAACCAGCTATCCGATTTGCTACATGTTGTCAGTATAGGCTTACTCGTGCTAAAAGTAGGTTTCAGAAGGTGCGTGGATACCTTTAGCTCGATCATTGGATGCTTACGTTTTCATAGTGTTTGTTCATTATGTGGCCCAAAATGTCACTATGTACTGCGGACACGTCTACTTTTCCATAGTGTTTGTAAAAATGGCCCAGCATGGCACTGTGTACTGTGTGGGCTTAAAGGGACTGGCCCAGGCTAAAATCATAGAAAAATCGGTGATTTTATTTTGGCTTCTTAATATGACCATATGATGTAAACATGTCCATAGACTAGAACTGCAAATTTTTATAATTTTTGTGCTGCGCATTCACCTGTTAGGCTAGATATAGAGACGAAATTCCTGATTTCTAATTATTGACAACCATGTCAAAAATAGGAAATGCGGGAATTGCGTCTCTATATCTAGTCTAACTGATGAATGCGCAGCACAAAAATTATAAAAATTTGCAGTTCTAGTCTATGTACATGTTTACATCATATGGTTATATTAAGAGCCCGAAATAAAATCACCGATTTTTTTATGATTTTAGCCTGGGCCAGTCCCTTTAAGTAATTCACTTATTTGTCAAGAGTTTTATTCACTCACTTTTCTATAGTATCTGTACATTATGTGGCCCACCATGTTACTGTGTGGGCTTAAGTAATTTACTTATTTGTCTGTAGTATTATTTACTTACTTTTCTATAGTATCTGTACATTATGTGGCCCACCATGTCACTGTTTCTAGTGCAGCTACCTGGCCTTGTCTTGAGGTCACATCCACTGAGACAGACATTGTAAATCTCAGCAAATTCGTCCTTGAAATCTGCTGCCTGCTTATTTCTGAACAGAAAATATACACAGTTCAAATCATGAATGTACTCTTTGGAATACTGTATATGATGAAAAAAATAAATTGTTTTGAGTTGGTACGTGATACTACATGCTAACGAAAACGAGACCTCGACCTAATACTTGGTTGTAGACGTCAGATTCTGACGACTAAAGTCAATCTCCGCACTGTAAGAGTAAAACTATTTCTAATGGCCGTAGACCCATAACATAGGTATTAAAATGAATCAGAAAGAGCTAAGAAAGACGGTTATGATGATTTCAAATTGAAAAAAAACCTTTGGCCTCCAAGGCTTTGTTGTAGATGTCAGATTCTGACGACTAAAGTCGATCTCCGCACTGTAAGAGTAAAACTATTTTTAATGGCCGTAGACCCATAACATAGGTATTTAAATGAATCAGAAAGAGCTAAGAAAGACGGTTATGACGATTTCAAATTGATAAAAAACCCTTTGGCCTCCAAGGTTTTCATAAAAAAATTCAGCGCTTCAAGGGTTAAACCAGCCGTCTAGTGTTTGCTTGGATGTATTATGAGGCCAGCGTTGTGGCGGCGAAGTACCTGAGTCGTGAACATATATGCTCCAGTATATTTCGGATAAGATCTCTCACATGTGATGGTATATTCTTCAGATTATACATTCTGTCTAAAGTCACTTTCAGTATCTTCTTTGTTCCTTTATAATCGTCCTTAAATGTATAAAACAGAAGCTATGTCATAATCCTAAACTTAGTTTTAAATTTCACATTTGACAAAATGACAGTAAAACATAATCAGAAGATATATATTACCAATGCTTTCAATGGTATAATAAATAATTACACTGATTTTCTCACACGTTCAACTGCTGATTATTTAAATTAAATTTCCAAATACTAAAACAATTAGTAATATAATAACTATCTCTTTTATATAATGTATTAATTTAGGTTGCTATCATTAAAGTAACTTACTACTGCACTATCTATACACGAACCATAATTCAGCTGTTAACTTTCTTATTTCAACACTTAGCTGCCACGGGTAGACCTCTGATATTTTATTTGTACCTTCACAGCGATATTCGGAGCAATTTCCATTTGACAAATTATTACGAATAATTTTCATCAGGGTGTGCATATTATCATTCAGTGCTTTCTGGTGCCTGAAATTATATACGCACAAATTCACCTCCCAGAAAACACACGAGACGTTAGCCAATGCTGCTTTAACATGTTTAATGAAGACGGTGGACCAGCATTGAAGCAGCATTGGCTAAACGTCTTGTGTTTGCTGGGTTACACACATATATATAAAGCCTGATAGACCAAAAGCCTGTGAGAGAAGATTTCACGCCATCAGGCCCAGAAGGTTTTCTCAGCCTGATGGGGTAAAATTTCCTGTCACAGGCTCCCAGACTATGAGTAATATATTTTATACTCTTATAAGGCTTTATCAGATTATGCTAATTTAAACGGGAAATACACTCGCTGTCACGGCGTACGGCGGTCCGGGGAAGAGTATCGTGTACATCTATGCACAATGACAGGGCCTTATGCCTAGAATGCTATCGGTATTCTATTTATATAGATAACAAATTATTATTGTGATCGCGAATATATACCCCCTTTAGGCTTCATCTCCAATACAATACGAGTGCTGATAATTTATACTCATTTTAGTATGCAATTACGTGCCTACTCGTTCTCATTTGAATAAAAATATTTACTTGTTGTTTTTTCAAAAATTAAAATTTAAAAGTTGATAATAAGTGAACTTCAAGTTTTTTTAAGATGATAACTGAATTCACATATTATTATTCAAAACAAATTTCTTACCGTAATTCTTTTAGAAAGCCCTCGATAAAGGGTTTACAATAATAGTCCCCCATTCCATTGTAAATCACGGTGAAAATATTACTAACAACATCAGCGTGTTCCTGAAATGGTACAACGTGTCCAATATCAATGTGATATATAATATATCAGTGGAAATGACACAGAATACATGAAAACAAATGAGCAAATTTATAGAAAAATTTAGTGTGATGAAATAATACATAGGCCTATTATACATAACTTAAAAGACTCATTAGCTATTGCAACCAAACATCATATCATGTACTGTAGTCCAATAGTTTCGTCCAGTTAAAAAACGGTAGAAGTTCCGAATAAAGATTAGATAAGTAAGATGTTCAACTTCACAATACAAGATGCTGAGATTGATTAGTGTTCAGGAAAACGTTTTTATACCAATAATTTTATAAAAAAAATTGTTGAGATAGCAGCGTTTTCTCACTTTAATGATTCATTTGTCCTGTATGCGTGACACAATGTCTAAGTTTAAAAACATTTTTTGTAAAACTAGCATTGATGGAATGTTAGGCTAATGATGCACCGAAGCTTGTGTGGGAGTACTTTGACCCCTGTGTCACAGTCGACTTGTAACCAATCAGACAAAGTCAGCTTATCACCTGCAGTCATTCAGTTATTATGACGTAAAAGTAGACTTAGAGTAGTAGACTATGAGCCAGTACTTTAACCCTTTAACCGCATTACATATTTTACCACATTACATATCAGTTTTTAAACCTGTTAATGATAAAAAGCGACATTAATCAGCAAGAATTGACATTTTTTTACCTTTATTTTGTCAAATTTGAATGATTTTCACTCACTTGAAGTTGTGGATCGCGTCAGCGAGACACAACTTCAAGTGGGTGAAAATTCAAATTGAATAATTTGGCGGCTAAAGCGTTAACGAAAACTAGTATTTTCAGCTAATAATATATAAATACTCCCTTTGTCATTATCAACTTTCATCTGACATATAACACTGCTTAGCTAACAATATTTAAAAACGTCTCATTTCTCCAATTAAATCATCCGTGACGGTTTTTATTCATTTGAATCTGGAATTGCTGGCGTAATTATCATCTTCAAATTATTTCAAAATCATTCAAAGTATGCAAATTAGGCCGGTTTTACAATTGGCGTTCCTCTTGCGATGTACATGATGCATAGGATTAATTTAAGTTTACTGCCCTTAAACATGTTACAAGTGTCGCTTCTCATCAATGTGCGACGCTGGCCCAACATTAAAACAACATTTATTGTCATAAACTGAGATATAATATGTTGCCACTGCTTAGTCAACATGCTCAATACTCACTTTCCAATCTATACAATTTTCTGTCACCATTGTCAATGCCATGGTAATCAAATCCCGATTCTGAGTCTCCAAACATAATATAATCCATTGCTGACAATCCATTTAGTCGGAGTCACTGAAAATATAATAATCAAATGATTTCATAGCATGTAGTAATAGTAGTAGTAAGTAGTGAGTAGTGGTAGTGGTGGAAGTTTTTTCAGTATTAAATGGCTACCCAGAAAACACTAAACGTTTGTATAACATTTATACAATGCTGGACCAACATCGAGGACATTGGGCCGACGTTGTTTAAATGTTATGCAGATGTTTTGTTTTTGTTGGGAGTTATCATATACATATGTATGAGCTGCGTCATACACATAAACAGCTAAAGCTGTCAGTTGAATTTGATTTCAGTACTTAATTTTTTACCGAAACAAAATCTAAGAACATTTCACGTAAATGATCATACGATGTACAATAAAAGTAAATGTGGAATTCTTCCTCAATAACAATGGTTTTTGACTTTTTGACAAAGAGGACATAAAAGGACAAATTATATCAATAATTGACGATTTGAACATCTGAATTTTCATAATGCTCTTTTATGGCTTTGGCGTGTGTTTGGCTTTGGAGTTGAAATGACACACGACTGAACAGGTCCAGTGACCGGGGGGGGGGGGGGGGGATAAATTGTAAAATCGGCTGATAAGTCTTCAGATTTGATGTCGGACTAAAAATCTGCATCTTTACATATTGGATTTGTAATTACATGGTAATATGATTATAGTTAAATAGCAGCTTAGAAGGTGAGAATGAAAGGAAAGTCAAGTGTATATTTGCTGATTATAGTGGTGTGTGTGTGGGGGGGGGGGTCCATATTTTAACTCTGGTCTGCTTTTGCCAACCCTGACAAAATGTATTATAAGGAAGTCAGGGACGCTCAAAATGCCATTTATTAGATTGACCTTTTATCAAACTTAATTAAGTCCAAGTGACACTTAGAATTTCAATGGTATGCCTTGTATTTTTTATGTTAATTTCTGTCGATTCATGTAAATTTAGTCTATGGATGTTAGAGAAAACTTATTTTGCCAGTTTGACCTTCTCTGATCTCAGGTGAAAGGTCAATATTTGAACTGCTATGTGATTCCATAGACTTCGCGTGTTATTTTTTGTCTCTTCCTAATGGATTTATGGATGTCAGTAAATAATTTAAAAATTATATTGTCATTAATTGTTTTTTTCGAATGAAAGATCGAATTAATTGACATAAAATGACCTCAAGTCAAGGTTAAACTTTGAATTTTAATATAATCCTGTCAATTTTACATATTATTTTACTTAACCAAATGATTCGTCATTTTACTCTGAGCGTGCAGATAGTGCAAAGAAGATCTATCTATATAATAGAAATGCTGAGTCAGCAACAAGGCAATCATACAATCATGTACTCACGTGATTTTTTTCAGTAACTTCTGGTATCCTGGCTTCACTCTTTTAGAGAATTTATTAAGGGCACTCTCATCCTTGCGATAAATTTTCGCCAGATCTGTATTTAACTGTTGTAGCGATGTTGGGTCGTCCATATTTGTCTGACAGAGTGACAGTGACAGTGATGTAGCGTTATCAAGCAAAATAGAATATAGTAAGCAGAATTCTGTTACATTCCGGTGATATTTCTCGTGATATGTGTATCTGTCACTGAATACATGGACACTGTAGCTATGAATGACTTGTCCAGGCGAATACACCTGCTGATCAATACCAGTAATACATTACGCTGTATCGTATTGCTAGCATAATCTTCTTTAGTACTGAAATACAGGCTATATTCTAAGCCGTATAAGCCTTACCCAGAAACTATGCCTACGTTAATACGATGTTGGGTAAAGCTTAGGCCAGCCGTGGACCAGGCGACTCGCTCCGCTTAGCCGATCAGCGCTAACCTTAGGCCAGCGTCGCAGCAAACAGAGCATTTGCAATTTAATAATCCTCCATCAATTAAACCATGCGGATCCAGTGGAGGGGGGGGCATAGCCTATTTTTAGGCAAATACGTTTAAAAGTCCGCTAAAATGGCGAAAATCTGCACCCCTTTATTCCTATCATGGATCCGCCACTGTCATCAGGGCTATAATAGAAAATGTGGTGATAATTTGCAGCCATTCTGAACCAGTAATGGGTTTGTTAGGTTCCACTTGTATAACTGTTTACTTCTCCATTGATTCGTGTACAGGTTTGTTGACACTCGTGACACTAGTGGTATTGCGTGTATATTGACACCAACAGGTATACCATATTTATGACGGTGACAATAGGCCTACATTGGTTTATCGTCTGCACAACGCCATGCAATACCAGGCCACGTTCACCCAACTTTAACCAGCTGTTAACTGTCATAACTTGTCATCGCCATGTCAGCATTTGTATCAGCCCTGGTTATGTGTCTAGTATACCCAATGTTATTTTAATGGTGGGCCAACGGCGAAGACGGTGGACCAACATTGAAACAACTTTGGGTGAATGTATCGTGTTTGCTGGGATACTACCTATTGCTATGGCTGGCTAACGTTTTATTTTCTGCCCTTTATGTGTAGTGATAGTATACGAGTTATACATTTAAGCTGCTAAACCGTGACAATGACGTCACGTCATATGATACTCTCAGCAAACACGAGACGTTGACCCAATGCTAGTTTAATGTTGAGCCAGCGTCTCAGATGATGGGCCAACATTTAAGCCAGCTTTGGATTAGGCCTAATATGTCATGCTTGTTGGGTTACTGTTGGCTCAATTGCACGTTATTTGGTAATCTCAGATTATATTCTCAACGTTTGACTGGGGAATTTCCTATTCCAAATGTTATGATTTAGAATTACGATGTTTGTATAAAAGCTAAACATTCACATAATTACCCCCAAAATCGTAAAATATAAAAAGATATTTAAGAAAAAACTATTTAAGAAAAAAGAAAAATCAGTGGTAATTAATTTAGAAACCAACTACTACAGGAATTTATTTTTTACCACTTGAAGTTGTGTCTCGCTACCCCGACACACAACTTCAAGTGGTAAAAATTATTTATTATGTGTTCAGTTTGAATCAAAAACCAAATTGAAAAAAACCTTTGTTTGCGATGTTTTCTACAAATTAATTCAGCGTTTTAAATTTAATGCCCATCTCTCTTTCAAATGTTCTTGTTTGAGGGACAAATTGGTCAGATAATAATGGTTATAGTCGTGCTTAGTACTTAAAGGGTTAATATAAAAGCTTAACGCTTACAGCGCGGAGATCGACTTTAGTCGTCAGAATCTGACGTCTGTAGACGTCAGATTCTGACGTCTAAAGTCGATCCCGGCACTGTAAAATATGAATAAATATTTATAATGGCCGTAGACCCATAACATAGGTATTCGAATGAATCAGGAAGAGCTGACTAAAACATTTATGAGAATTTCAAATTGAAAAAACCTTTGGTTGCGATGTTTTTTACAAATTAATTCAGCGCTTTAAGGGTTGAAGGGTTAATATAAAAATTGAAAAACGATTGTGATGGTGACATTTTGTGAACTGTATCAGCATCTAAATCACCTACTATATATGTCTATATAATATTCTATTCTTGCTATTACTCAACAGTTGCTTACACATGCGGGTTTTTACCAATGCGCTGGCTGGAGGTAGGCGCACCAGCAAACACTAGATGTTGAGCCAGTGTTGGTTTATTGCTGGTCAAGCGTCGCTGACAATGGGCCATCATTAAAACAACACTGGCTGAAAGTTTCTTGTTTGGTGTGGTGCGGCCTTGAGTGATAAGTCACATTATTTACGACAATAAGGTTATACGTGGTTTTGATGATTTGACACGCAGTATAACTTTATATAATATAATTTTATGAGCTGTTTTGCTCAATAACTTGTCTGGTTGTAACATTTTGTGACCTGAATCACCATCTAAATCACGTATACTCTCAAAAGTGCAAGATGTTGGCCCAATGGTAGCTGAGTTTGAAAAAAGCATCTCAGACCTGTAAAATGATAAATGGACATAGCTGGACATAAGCAGGGGGCATTTTAAGGCGCATTGGGCCATGCCCCCCTCCCCCGACCTATTTTTTTTTTAATCATGCAAAGCCCTGGAAATGAAAAATATGAATCTCCAAACTTGTCAAAGTTCACCTGATAGTCAGGGGGAAAAACTGGAATATTCATTTGAACCCCTCAAAAAAACTAGTTGTTGAGATTATTGCATTTTTGAGTACTTTAGCATCCCTAGAAACAGATTCCGGATGATGACATCAAATTCGCCTGGAGTATTTTTTTTAATTAGCATAAATTCAAGATGGCCGCCAACGATTCCGTCAAAACAATGAATTGGCATATCTCTGTAAATACGAGGTCGATTTTGACGATCTTAGGCGCTATATTATGAGATTTGATGATGCTGAACGCATTTATTTGGTCATTTTAATGCATGGAAATTAATAGAAAGTCAAAATATTTAATTTCAAGGTCATATTAGGCCTAGATAAAATTAGAAAGCGCTTAAGTAGTGTCTCTTATCTATTTGATTTCAAGAGCAGAGAATGTAATTCTGGACACACCATATTTTCATAAGTAAACAAACAAGAAGATAGATGAGTGACCAGGAAATATATTTAATGCAACATTGAACAAAAATTGCACTTAATACTGTTATAGTGGTAAAAATTAGGACTCCACTTGATGTAACCTCTTTGTCCTATATGATTTTAACTGCCGAATTCCAACTACAGTTCATCATCATCATCATTATCATCATCAACAGGTACTCATTCTTGCGATTTCTTTATGAGCATGTTCATGCACAGAAAACATGTGTACAACCAATGGTGCTACATTTACAGTGGCCTCCTTTACAACCAGATGCGCACCCACATCGCATCATCTCCAAGACAGCAACTAGGGCAGACATGGTTCCCTCTGGCACAGTCGTGGGCTTCAAATAGGATCCGTCGTGCTCCCAACCATGCGTCAGGGCATCGATAGGGGGCACTGTGCCTTCAAGTGATGCCTTCCAGTGTGCAGCCTGCAGGTGAGCACGTTTGACATTCTCAGTAAATGCCTCGGTGGTACGTGGCAGACTGCACAACTTCAAAGCAGCACCAATATGAGTCTTTTTTCGCCACATATCCGGGCTTCACTCATGCTAGCACATCTGCTGAAACCTTTGACATTGCAAGCCAGTATGAATGGCGTAGCTTTCTCGAATACAATAGCTTCATCTGCTTGTGTATCTCCAATAGCATGTAGCGGGAGCCTAGCAGTTCTGGCCACCTAGAGTGCTTTGAAACATTCAATGCCAAAAGGAGCTGCTGATATGTCTGCCCCTGTAAGGGCATGAAAGGCAAGCAGATCTGGCACAATAGATGTATATACCTTCACACTCTGTATGATGTCGATTACAGCACGATTTTAACTGTGGAGCACATGCAGAGCTGGCCATTTGGCTTCATAGCTGCCACAACGTGAAGGAGTAGAGCGAAGACATCAGTGTCATCGCAGATAACGGACACGACTTCCCCAACCGTGCAACTGGTCATAGGATGATGCACAACTATTGTAACAGCTTAATCGTGACTTGACGAGAGGTCCCTCCTCTCAATCACTGTGGCACCTACTATTTCAACAGGGACATCTTCGGTACCAGCAACACTGAGGCTGTGCATCTGCCCCGCAGTGGCATGCCTTCATGGCACCAGCAAGCATCTTATTAAGCTGCACCTTATTTTTAGTGACGCTGTGGATTGAAGTTTTAGGTGGTAAGGGCATTTCAGCAGTGAAGATGTGTACACGACCTCCACAATTTTTTCCTGACGGAGCATGCGCATGTATGATTTCGAACTGTTGGTGTAATACCTGTCAAAAACCAACACAACATTTCCCTGAGTAAGGTCATGTTTAACAATTGATTTAAATTTCACGATGAAATCACCCAGAGTACCTGCATTTGATAGCCAAGATATTGTCCAAAGCAAAGCTGAAACGTCATAAATAACAGTGGTTTGTCTCTCAAAGGATCTCCCAGATACATTTACGCGCAAGTCATTATTGAGTGTCGATTTTGTGGCAGGGTAGGTAGCCAGTTCCGTGTGTAATACCTCTTTTTCATGGAATTTTGACTTTAAAATCCAGCTTTGGGAAATGGGTGTGATAAGGGGAACACAAGGCGTTAATCACAAACCCCTCCACCACCCCACCCCCCAAGGGTGAAATTGCATACTTGCAATGTGTGGTGAAATGGTACCCGGCCAAAATGTGTCAGCAGCAGTCATTTGTAATAATCACCTGCACCCCAAATGGGTTTGGAATATATAAAAACCCAAAAAGTCCTGGTTTTTTTCAGTTTGACCTTGCCAGTGATCTTGAGATGACTTGGGGTGGTACCCCAGTAAAGCACAGCACCAACTCATGTCATCTTTCATACCCAATTCTGTATCCATATGTTGTCATGGGGGCTGAAGCTAAATTTTAGTAATTTTGTTGATTCACTACAACGTTGGAAAAGGGGTGTGAAAAGGGGAATACCAAGGGGATAATCACCCCCCCCCCCCTCACCCAAGGCTGGAATGGCATACAAATCCCTTGCGATGCGTGGTGAAATGGTATCCGACCAAAAATGTATCAACAGCAGTCATTTGTAAAACTCACTTTCACCCCAAATGGGTTTGGAATAGATAAATCCCCCCAAAATCATGTTTTATCAGTTTGACCTTCCAGTGACCTTGATATGACCCTGAGGTGACCTTGGGGTGATACCAGTTCATGCAACCTTTCATAACCAATTCGGTATCCATACTTATGTTGTCATGGGGGCTCAAGCTGCGGTAGCACACTGCTACATTTCAGTAATTTTGTTGATTCACTCCAGCTTTGGGAAAGGGGTGTGATAAGGGAAATATCAAGGGGGTAATAACCTTTCAAGGCTGAAACTGCATACAAACCCCTTGCGATGCGTGGTGAAATGGTACGCGACCAATATAATAATGTGTCAGCAGCAGTCATTTGTAATACTCATCTGCACCTCAAATGGGTTTGGAATCGATAAAAAATCATAAAAATTATGTTTTTTGCCTGTTTGACCTTGCAGTGACCTTGAGATGCCCTTAGAGTGATTTTGGAGTGGTACCCCAGTAAAGCACAACACCAGCCTTTGGCAACTTTCTTACCCGATTCTGTATCCATCTGTTGGCATGGTAGCCCAAGCTGAAGTTCCACACTGCTACATTTTAGTACTTTTTTTTCATTCATTCCAGCGTTGGGAAAGGGGTGTGATAAGAGGAATACCAAGGGGTATTTACCCCAGCCAGGCTGAAAATGACCCAAAAACCATCGAGGTGCGTGTCGAAATGGTACCCGAGAAAGAATGTGTCAACAGAAGTCATTTTTAATACTTTCCTGCACCCCACATCAGTTTAAAATAGATAAAAGTAAAACAAATTACGTTTTTATACCAATTTGACCTTGAAATGACCTTAATCTGACCTAGATGTGAACTTGGGAGTTGTACCCCGTTAAACCACAACATCATCATATGTCATTATTTGCTCTTAGTCTGGGATCCTGCTGGTGTGCTTAGAAACATCGGGCAGTGCAAAATACCCAGCATTTTTTCTCTCCACCTCCCAGGAATTTGGCGGTTGGGGTAGGAGTGGTGCGTGGAGTTCGGCGCTAAAAGGGTTAAGATGAGGGCAAAACCCTGTATAACTTGACCTTGACCTGCGAAGTTCCGCCCTGAACCTCTTGTCACTTCTAGTAGTTATATAACACATTCATACGCTCCAATAACCAAGCTAGATATAGATAATAACAAATGATGGCTTGTTTGGTCCACACATTGGCTAATCTATCCTATTTTAGCACCGTGTGACCTTGAAAATGACCTTTGACCTTGAAAAACTCATCAAATCACTAATTATATCATCTAAATCTATTTTCTGGGTCCAAATTATGGGAAGAAGTGGTATTACATAATGTTCTATGTGGCGTGGTTACAAAGTTGTGTTTCAACCTATGTTAATGGCGGCCATCTTGGATTTATGCTAATAAAAAAAAATACTCCAGGCGAATTTGATGTCATCATCCGGAATCTGTTTCTAGGGATCCTAATGTACACGAAAATGCAATAATCTCAACAACTAGTTTTTTTAAGGGGTCTAACGAGCATTCTCCTTGACTATGAGGCAATCTAAAAATGTGTAAGTTTCCCCCAGACCCCCTGCCGTTGCCCCCCCCCCCCTCAGTGTTTTTTGGTTGAAATTTTGAATATATAAAACGAAATATCTTATATAACTGAAACAAACATGTGCACTATATTATGTTAGTCATGTTATTGATTAATAATAATATATCACAGTAACCTGTTCGGTGTTAATTTTAACCCTTTCAGCGCCGGGACGGTCCATAGACGTCAGGATCTGACATCTAAAGACAGTCCCCGCACTGAAACAAAATAAAAATAATAATTCTGGCCGTAGACCGATAACATAGGTATTTAAATGAAGCGGAAAGAGCTAACTAAGACATTAATAAAAAATTCAAATTGAAAAAGACCCTTTGGTCTCCATTGTTTATACAAACATATTTCAGCGTCCATAACATTTAGTATTATTAGTCTTGTCATTATGTGAGTAAATGTGACGAACAAACATACGGACGGACAGACGGACGAAAACTAAAACCCCTTTTCGCCGTTGGCAACAATGAGTAAATTAACCGAAGTAAACTATATGGCGCTACTAAGAATACAAAGTAATTTGATTCAAAATACATTTCGATATTTAGGAGTTATTATCAAACTGTTAAAAGCCCACTCCCAGGCAAATGGCTGTTTTCGTTTTAGCTCTGTTATATCTTTTTGAGTGTTGGAATGAGTGAAAGCAACAATCCGATAGATTACAACTTTTAAAAACATCCGTTGGCAACGTAATTAGGTTTCGAAAAAAAACGGATTATGACAAAATGTCGGTCATTAAATTTTACCTTTTAGATCGACCCTTTCATAATCATATTTTGTGTTTTTGACAGGAGAAGGACATGACTCACCAATTTTATTATTTCCTTCTAAAGATATTGTTTTATATAATTTACTATGACTATTTACTATGACAAAAAGTTCTTAACTCGTATTAGGGGAAGGTCGTAGATGTATCACATCGTCAAAGACGTTGCGAGTGTAATTACAACGTCATCGCAAAAAGGACCGATTTCCTAACGGGCTGCATATTTCAAAACTGGGAGCCTCTACACTGCTAAACTCGGCCGATTGACATATTTTAAATCTTTGCGGGACACCATGAACATCACCAAATACACAGGCAATATTCACGGGATGTGCGTGGCTGTTGTAGTGACAAAAAGGAAGGGATTTTCCTCAGTGTTGACCTTTTCAAAAACAATAATCAACATCGGACCCTTTATCTAGACTCTCAGCAGTGGTCAATCACAATCGAATTAGTGTCGTGGTTGTCCCAAATTGTATGAACATTCCGAAATACACACTTATCGGTACATATCTCTTTCAAATGGAGGGTGGAGAAAGATAATAATTATAGATTTACGATGATATAATTCTAAATAACACAAATCTAAACTTTGAAACTTTTAAGTTTGGGGCACTTGGGACAGTCACTTTAATTAAGACTAGATTTCATTGTAGGGGTCTGGGGTAAACATTGAGGATGTCGCCCGACATTGCATCAACGTTAAATTAACGTCAATGACGCTGATTAGACGCCAAAACAGCGTCGTGTGCTTGGTGGGTTCCCTAGGAAATAAGAAACATTGAACCAATGTTGGCCTCATGTTGGGCCACTGTTTGCAACGCTGGCCCAACAATAAGCCAACATTGCTTTAATGTCTCGTGTTTGATTAGTATATTTAATCGGAAGTATCATTTCCAGATTTAGTCACGTGGCAACAATGTATACTGTCAGCAAAAACGTTGACCCAATGTTGGTTTAATGTTGGGCCAGCGTCGCAGACGGTGCGCCAGCATTAAATCAACATTCGGTTTCGTATTTGCCGTGTACCAGCCGACTTGATGAATTTGAAGTAACCCACGCAACAGCAACCAGGAAGCCAGATATCTACAACGTACGCTGATGTTGTGAGTGAAAAGAGTGGAATAGTTTGTTGTTCTGAATCATTTCCGTTGTTCAGCTTTCACACAGTCTTCCAGACGAATGCTGACGTCGTTCATGTTGCATTATAATATCTGAACTGGGTTCCAACACCATCGCAACCGGACACTTGTATGGTAAATTGTCAGCTTTATTTTTCTATCTTGGATCTGCTCATGATATTCCCAGCATCAGATATATATTTTTTTCTAGTTAAAAAATGAAACATTTAAATTGTATTCTTTTCTTTCTCATCGAACCACAGCGGTTAATTTATCGATTTAAAATGCAACGTATTCAATCGTTGCCGCTTGTAAAAGAACATCGTCGTGAGTGCGCAGGCATGGTATGTGCAACACATGCATAGAGAATCCTTTAGGGCGAAGCTCTGATGGCGAAGGGTCGTATTATTTCCATGATTAGATGCACAAAAGAGCTTAAAATCATTTCTGTGAAACGCAGTGACGTCACTCGGCGAAAACAAGGTTACACAAGACCACCTCTCCCATACTTCATTGTATTACCCAGCTCGGTGAAAACAAAGGAGGTCAAGGTCATTAAGTTTCACAGATATATTCCTTGGACGCACACAGCATGCTGCATGCACCTGATTTCAGATTATTAGTTGAAAAAATAAAATGAAATCATTTATTTTATTAGATGAAAAATAATTATCATTATCACTGATTTGCAACAAAACTTAATCTGTTTGGTACATTTGTATAACATTTATACAATGTTGGGACAACGTCGAAAATGTTGGGCCGACGTTGTATAAATGTTATACAAATGTTTTGTGTTTGTTGGGTGGACGTTGCCTTAAACGTTCTGTCCACCTAACGTTTGTACGTCTTTAACAGAATTATGAGAAACATCTGAAATAACGTCGGAACTTCCGAAGCAGGCCCTACGTCTGAATATTTGACTAAAATATTTCGAAATAAATTCAACGCAAAATACTTAGTAGCCGGTAAGAATATCAATACTTATAAGGGTCGGTAATGATTATATTTGGTCAGCAAACGTTTTTCAGAAAGGGAATGGGATTGCATCATATAATCAGATTAAATTAACATAGTTCGAAATATAATCTCCTGCATCTGCGTACGGTGCGTACTTTGAATAAATGTTCTACTAACAAATACGATATGGAGTTGTCATAATTATCTCACAGGGCTGAAGTAAAGTGGTCGTCCACTGTGGAGCATCATCGGGTTTTGGTTACAGAACTAGTCAGTATAATCGCCACCTGGTGAGTAACTGTAAACAAGAACAGGTCTGAGAGTGTATCCCCATCAACCACGATATATTGACATACTGTATAGGCTCAATGCTGGTTCACCATCTACGACGCTAGCCCAACATTGAGCCAGCATTGGATCAATGTGTAATGTTTGCTAGGGCATAATATTCACAGGCGTTAGCCCGATGTTGGTACAATGTAGGCCAGCATCGGAGACTATGGGCCAACGTTGTACCGACATTGTGTGAATGTTTCGTGCTGGAATATGGGTGAATTTACCGTATGACTAATGTATTTAATTTTACTCTATGATGTATCTATTATGAAACAGTTAATTGAACCATGTGACTCATTAATGTCAGGCTTCATTAAAGCATTTATCAGAGTGTTTATTACGCTCCGGCGAGTGACAATGTCACTGAACTGACTCCGTATGTTTTCCCCAATAGGAATAGAACGCTTATATACGTGTGCCAAACAGTCAAGGCCATCACCAGGTATTAAAATACCAGATGACAAAGAACCGGATCAGCAGATGTTTTGTTTCTATCTTTCCGGAAAACACTCATGGTTATACAGTGGTATATAAAGTGATAATATGATACATCCGACATTAAGAAAAGCAAATCCAAACGAATACAATAGGACCCAGCGAGGATTGATTGGGCATTGGTATGTTTCTCTCCCTTAGGTTCCCTTAACCTCTATACTTATAATATTATTATCATATTCTCATTCCGAATACGTTAGAAAAGTGGACGTCGTTATATTTTCATGAAACAAAGCGTTAAGATTGTAACTATTTTATATTGAATCATATTTAATATAAAATCCTCATATAATAATATTAATTATTTTATTATATATTTTTTTCACATAATATTTGGTGATAAGTCGATGATGAATCTGGTGTAAGTCTAACAGTTAATTTGAGTGTATAATTTAACCCTTTAAGTGCGCGGACTGTCTTTAGACGTCACAATCTGACGTCTATGGGTGTCTAAAGTCTACCCCGCGCTGTAAGAATAGGCAAATTTTTTAATGGTCGTAGACCCATAACATAGGTATTCAAATGAAGTGGAAACAGTTTGGTCCCCATGGATTATACATAAATATTTCGGCGTTCGCAAGGATCGTCTGTAGACGTCAGATTCTGACGACTAAATTCGATCGCCGCACTGTAAGAGTAAAAATATTTATAATGGCCGTAGACCCATACCACAGGTTATTCAAATGAATCGGAAAGAGCTAACTAAGACATTTATGATGATTTTAAATTAAAAAAGACCTTTGGTTTCCATGGTTTATACAGAAATGTTTCAGCGTTGTAAGGCTTAACCCTTACAGTGCGGGGATCGACTTTAGTCGTCAGAATCTGACGTCTGTAGACGTCAGATTCTGACGACTAAAGTCGATCTCCGCACTGTAAGAGTAAAAATATTTTTAATGGCCGTAGACCCATAACATAGGTTTTAAAATGAAGGAGAAGAGCTAAGAAAGACAGTTATAAATAATGATTTTAAATTGAAAAAAACCGTTGGCCTCCAAGGTTTTCATAAAAAAATTCAGCGCTAAATTCGATCTCCACACTGTAAGAGTAAAACTATTTATAATGGCCGTACACCCATAACACATGTATTCAAATGAATCAGAAAGAGCTAGCTGAGACATTTATGTTGATTTCAAATTGAAAAAAAACCTTTGGTCTCCATGTAGAGCAGGAGATAAGGGGGATTTAACTAAAAAGTTTTACCAGGTCCGTGTTTGGTATCGTTGGAAAGGTTATCTATCCGGGAGTATGGAAAATGGATGCTGGGGTGTCACCAGTGGTGGAATAGGTCACCAGAGGTCATTCAAGGTCAATACCCATGGTCATTTAAAGAAAAAGTGTGATTTAACTAAAAACTTTGACAAACTTTGTGTTTCGTAATATTGGAAAAGTTACCTGTCTGAAACCGTGGAAAATGGGCGCTGGGGTGTCGGCCGTGGTGGAATAGGTCACCAGAGGTCACATAAGGTCATTAATCAAGGTCATGTGACGAAAAAGAGCGATTTAACTAAACACTTTCACCAGGTTTGTGTTTGGGATGATTGGATAGGTTATATACCTTCGAGTATGGACAATGGATGCTGGAGAGTCGGCAGTGGTGAAATAGGTCACCAGAGGTCATTTAAGGTCACCACCTACGGTCATTTGCGGTGATAAAATAAAGTCTTTACCCAAGGTCATTTTATGAAAAAAGTGTAATTTTACTAAAAACTTTGACTATGTTTACATTTGGTATCATTGGAAGGTTACCTATCTGGGACTATGGAAAATCGGTGCTGGGGTGCCGCCAATGATGGAATAAGTCATCAGACGTCAGTTAAGGTCATTAATCAAGGTCATATGAAAATGAAATGAATCGGGCTTTAGGCCACCTTTGTGCACATATAGGCTAAACTGGGCCAGGATAACCTCCTGAGGATGGTGAGATGATTGAGATGACACTGTCCTCCAGACACAGGACTCGAAGTACGAGCCCTGGCAGGCTGAGGCCGAGCACGCTACCTCTCGGTCACGGAGGCTCCCCACAATACTGACTTTCACACGTAGATGGGGAAGAAATATTTTTGTTTCTTTCAAACCGCCGAGACCGGGAATTGAACCCCGAACTCTGGTGTAAAAGGCAGCGGTGCTAACCACTATTCTAGGGCCCCCGCCCTCAAGGTCATATGACGACAAAAGGGCGATTTAACTAAAAACTTTGACCGGGTTTGTGTTTAGTATGATTGGATAGGTTATATACCCGAGAGTATGGACAAGGGATGCTGGAGGGTTGGCAGTGGTGAAATAGGTCAGCAGAGATCATTTAATGTCACTGCGTAAGGTCACTTGCGGTGATAAAATAAGGTCATTACCCAATGTCCTTGACGAAAAAGGATGAGTTAACTAAAAACTTCGCCCACGTTTGTGTATGGTATCGCCTGTAATCTTATCTAACTGTGAATATGGGTGATAGAGTGCTGCCGGTGGTGGAACAAGTCTCCAGAGGTCATTTGAGGTCATTACCCAAGGTCATTTGATTTATGGATATATGATGATTTACCTAAACACTTTGACTTGGTTTGTGTTAGATATCGTTAGGAAAGTGTTTAATCTGGGAGTCTGGAAAATGATTATTTTCCATGAGCCTAATAAGGTCTTGGGTGCCAACAGTGGTGGTATAGGTAACCAAGTCATTCATTTAAGGCCATTTATTCATGTCATTTGAATAGAAAATACGATTTAGGTGAAAGGTTTCACCATGACTGTACTTTGTATCTTTTGAAATGTTATCTATCTGGAAGTCTGGAAAATAAGTGTTGGGGTGACGCAGTGGTGAGATATAGTCCGTGGTACAGATAGCAAAAAATTGGGTATTAGTACCAAATGGAGGTACCAAAAAATTGTTTGCTTTTCGTTTAGTCATACAACTGAGGAGTATAAAATGTTATGATGGACCTCTGTAAGTAGTAGCTTAAGGTTAGAAAAATCACTTTGCTTATATGTACTATCGTATTATTTTGTTGATTTTCTCGCAAAAATTCTACCATTATGTCATGTAAGTGATGAGTATTAAGATGCCTGTGGGGGCATATCAATGTCGAAATTCATGCAATAGTGACTGAGAACACAAAAACATACTTCGATTAAATTTAAATCAATTTTGTTATGTGAAAATAACCCTTTAAGCACTGAAAATAAAATAAAAAACAGACGAATCAAGCGACATGGGACGATTTGACTAGGAAAATAATCAAAATTTTAATGAAAAATCAGTCGAGATTATATTCATCATATACACAGTTACGTCCTACAACAACAGTCACTATAAACATTATGACATCAAACCAAAAAATGTATGAATGTCATTTATACACAAAGGCTTAGCTTACCGCAAACTGAATAAGGCAGTTATTAAGACACATTTTACAAGCCGATCACATGATTATATTTTTAAAGATATGTCAAAGCAGAAATGCATGCAATTGCAACTGAGAATACACACAAAAAAACAACTTATTAAATGTATTTTATTATGCGAAAATAACCCTTTGAGCACTGAAAAATAAAATCCCGACGTATCAATCGAAATTATACTATTTAACTAGGAGATAAGCAATATCTTGATGAATAATTATTCCAGATAATATTCATCATACACAGCAAACACGACACATCCACACACTGTCGGGCCGACGTCATAAACGGTGGGCCAACATTGGGTCGATGTGTCATGCTTGCTGGGTATACACAGTTAGATACTACAACAACACGGTCATTATAGACACTATGGATCATGTATGTGTGTCATTTATGCGCAAATGCTTATATTGTAAACTTCACTGAATAAGGTAGTTATTAAGACACGTTTACAATTATGTGATAATATTTTAGTGATCATGTACTAAAAAATTTAACTGGTATAATTAAATAAACACAATAACTATTATAACTTGGTTTGAAACAGATAATATCACATACTAATGATAAATGACTGGCTTCAAGTGACATGACACTGTTTGACCATAATCAAACCCAAAAAATGTTTGTATGTTTTATGCAGATAGAGTAAAGTTTACTAAATAATGTGGTCATGGAGACAATTATTACAAGTCATATGATTATATCCTTACATGATTATATATTAGTTATATTATAAAAAAGCTGACAAGTTATATATAGATATATAGATATATATATTTCCTACAAGCGATGACCGACTTAAAATTGCAAATGACAAGCAACACATGACTAGCTACAGACGACGGTTTGCCTAGGGAAATATACATTTTAATGAGTAATTATTTAAAGACTAGTTATTATATAGACAAATTACATCAGCCTAGGATCTTTTTAACGACACAATCTTTGTCTTCTTGAATATTGGAGCAGTCTTTCAGAAAGCATGCATCTGTACGTTTCAGTTCATTGCTTACACATTGTCAGGATGACCCTTGGCAATCCCGTTTGCAGTTACAGGACATACAATTGAGGACCATATCCGGAGCTGGAGAGCCCCTCATTCATTGCACAGTCAAGTCGACCATGCCCGTCTGCAGGGTTTGTTACCCGAGGTAACTTTTCCAAACAGTGTTGCCATATTGCTGCTTGGTAGTTCTGGTAGTTGGCTCTTTTGTCACGAAGACAGCTGGAGGCGGTCACTGCAGGGTGGGAGCTCTCCAGAAGCTACAGCTCCTTTCTTGGCTCTGAATAACTCATAACGTGGATCATTTTCATCACAGGTTGTAGACGACAAGGAGTAGAGACGGCAAGTGAATTATTGTAGTATGTCAAAAAGATCGCCTGGAACAGTCCATTGATGACCAAATCTGGCAAAAACATCTTGGAATTTCTTGTTCTCAATCAGAAATTTCAATACGCTAAGTTTCCATGGCCAGAAAATGAACTTACTGTGTCGCATCCTGTAAACGAATGCATGCCAATCAGTGAGATGCATACCCCTCTCCCTATTGCAGATGCCAGCTTTTTTACATTGATCAGTCTGATCCGTGACTTGCTGGACCTCTGTATGTAGATATTGGAATCTATGTCATTGCAAAATCGCAGGCAGAGAAGCAAAATGTCAGTGTCATCAGTTACTAAAATAAGTGATTTGTAACACTAAGCATACTTGGCATGCAAGAGAATGCGAGTGTCTGCTTCTTCTTGAGAGGTTTTCTACTCTAAAACCTCTACTGCGGATTTGTGCGTGATTCTGAAACACTTTTCATTACATTCTAACTCTAAAACTTTTGAGCCCAATCGTTCTCGTATGCGTGACTGCTTCCAGTCAGCAGCAATGAATTTGATAAGTTGTTTTTTTGCTTGATTGTGAGGTCAAAATTTGTATCGAGTTTTTTATTCTGTGGGCAGGCAATATTTGAGTAAATTGTACAACGTCACTGGAGCCTCTGCTCAGTCTCTGATGACACACTTCAGAAAATGTACGATTCTCACCAGGTAGTTTGTGTATTAGTGACATTCCATCAATGATGGTCAGTGATGGCACTGAGATAGATTCTGTTGCAGACACCTTTTCTTCAAGTTTTTTAGCTAATACAGTCTTGTTAGTTTTCTTCATAGTAGGCCCTACCATCATAGTTGGCTAGATACCATGGTATAAGACCCAGTGGGTGCTGCAAAACTTCACGGATATCTAAGTGGATGGCCTTGGCAATCATAACCATCTATCCGAATAGTTCGTGATCAGCATTTAAAAAAGTATCTTTGTATTTGTGAACAGATTTAACTTGGTGCTTAAGATGACTAAATGTTTTTGACTTGAGCTTAGGTAGTCGATCATCAAACTGATAAGGGTTAGCTTCGATGCGTTCAGACTGGAATTTTCATCAATTTGCTGAGCATCTAGAAGATCACGCGTCACATCATTCGGGGCCACTCTACCAGTTGCAAATCCGGCAAGATCACCTGGTGTTTCAGAGAAAGGATTTGTCCAGCTGTTTTCTAATAAATCAATGACTATCTAAACATCTGACTCATCTTCTTAAATGCCAGTTGGTTGACTCTTCTGCTGGTCGATAATGCTACGAAGTTGTCTCAGACATGTGCTACGGTATTTTTCATTTATGTAGTATTTTGTTAGCGTTGGAGGTTTCAAGGTAAAGCCTTTAGGTTCACCAGGGGTCTGTGTGTCCTTGTTCACAGTCCCTTCAATAATGTTTAATCAATAGGAACTTTCCCAAAGGGGTTGTGCTCTGACCTATGACCTGATGGCCCTCCCTGCTTAAGGTGTTCACATGAAAATGGATAATCTTTAGGTAGGCTTGTCATTTGATCATAGTGGATTGGAAGGTAACGTACATGGTATTGTCGATCATATGCGAAGCACCAAGGGATCATACAGTGAATGGCGCTCAGATGCAGCTGCTAATTGCCCTCTCTTGAGGCCCTGATAAGACCTAGAAGTTTATACAATATGTCAAGGTGAGACATCTCGAATGATGCTATTTGGCCACTTTGTTTTCTTACTTTTCCAAAATGCAGTGTTGTAAAGCATACATATGCGAACACAATATTCGTTTTGGATGATTTCATTCAGACGATTTTGACGCAGGTCATCATGTAGTTCTTTCATTTTGAAGACAACCACGTTCAAATATGGCAGGTCATCATGGTGATTGTCCTCTAGCCATGAATGGAATCCTTCCCACATGATCCTCCTCAAGTGCTTTATATATTATTTTGTGCAGTCGAACACCACGGTTGTATTGTTTGCCATCTACTACACTACCAACTGATCCTTCTGCAATTATACCAAATTATATTGCTACATCACGCAAACCTGCATCTCCGAACCTCTTGCCAATACCTGCTAATAAATTGCAAATGGTGTGTAAGACACTAGACCGAAGAACTATGTGGCTAAATTGCTGTGGCTGTTCCCATATCACTTCAGCTGTTTTCGCATACAAAGCCTGATCTAAAACACATAGCACTTCTTCAATATGGAGGGTTTTCGTGATGTACTGTGCTTGGCACAGTAGCTCATACACGGTAGACATGTTAGTAGCAGGTCCATGGACTGCTGAAAGGTAGCCCACAGTGTCGTTTGAAACACTGATGTTGTTTCTTGTTAGAATATTGAATCTTGTCCATGAACTCACGATCTGATTGTTTGTATCACACTGACGCACCAGTACTTGTTAGCATAGCTGCGGCCACTGCAAACGTAACTATTTTGCTCGGACGGACATACAGACGGACGGACTGACGGTGGACGGACGGACGAAAAATGAGCGGGCAGACAGGCAGATGGACGGATGGAAAATCCGTCTACATGATGTTTCTGGTCGCAGGTAGGCTGACGAGGCATACAGCTGTGTCCAAACACTCTTTATCATAGATTTTTCATATACTTAACAGTGGCGAAAGTTGCAAAATGATAAAATCGCTATATTTTAAAAAAGCTACTCCTTTCTGATGTCCATCATACATTTTTGACATGCCCCAGGCATGTCTAAGAAGGTGTACAATTTTCGTTTGGTACCTCCGAGTGGTACTAACTTTTGGTCTGTATCACGGACTAATAGGTCACCAGGGGTAATTTATGCTCAATAACATACATAGGTGGTTTGAAGAGATAAATATGATTTAAATAAACCAAGTCGTGTATCGTTTTAAACATTTATTATATTGATACATCATTTGCCAGGATAATCATCTTCATCTGATGATGTCTTGTGCATCTGTTCATCTTCTATATTGATATCCTCTTCTAATAAGTCACTTCGAACAAGTGCTGGTGTATGTGGTCCCTCATACCATAGATTACCTAAAGTTTCGCCATCAAGTTCCAATCAATGACCAGCTGGTAACACATCTGGCCATTGTTTAATTTCTCCGAAACAGAGCTACGTATGTGGAGCATACATTTTGTACTTTCCTTTTCCCCATAAATGATGCTGTATAGTCAGACCCAGTGAATGCATAAAATCCCGGTAATGCAGCACATACAATTGCTATGCTTGAAATATCACTAGTCCTTCTGGTGTTCAAGGAACTGCTGCCAGTATCCATCCTTATCTGATCATATAACTGAGAAGCAAAGTGGAAGAGGAGAATGAAAATGCCAGTGTCACTTGCACGAACAACAATGTGAGGATTGGATGTGTTTTCAGCAGCATAACGTGCATGCATTAGTATCCGTGTGTCAGCTACGTTGTGAGAGCAGGACAGTAACTGTTCATCGACACCACTGCTGATTACATCATTATTATCCACTTGAACCTTAATGCATGATTGTTTCCAGGTATGAAATACTGTCTTCTCATTTACAATATCTTTGTAATGCTGTGACTTAATTTCGTAGGTAAGGAAGTCAATCAATGCAGACTTGAACGACATAGGCAAAAGTGCAGGATTGAAATATGTTGGTCGGGTTTGATTGCATCCTTGAATGGAGTATGTAGTTTAGCATTTCCTCTCATATCACGTTTGAAGTCAGTGATAGTTGGCTCATTTGAGTATGCATCACAAATTATGTGAACGGTGTGAACATGCATGTTTGATGATGAATGTTGCGACTTCACCAAATGTTGCTGACAACTGTTGTGGAAGTATTGGCAATAAATAAATATAGTCAATTAAGCACACATTAACATTCTGCTTGTCCAGGATTCCCGATTTGATGAAGCTTTTTTCTGGTTTTCTCATCAGGGATGATTTATCTGTTCTGTTCATAGCACCATCTATATGAGGAAGTGATAGAGGAGGCATTGTCATAGGATATAGCATCACGAACTCTAGATTCTGTACCGCTGCCAAATACACAAGACGTCCCCACAAATCCCTGGTAATCAAAATCGCTTTTACTTTCAGATCCTTCTGAGGGATATTCATTTTACCATCAGTTGCGAAATTTTAAATCTTCCTCCGTTTGATTCGTTTTTCAAACCTGACTGGTTTTCTTTGGACTCGAAATTTGTCTGCCCATGCAGTGCCCTTAGATACAACATTGATTAGATCATCTTTCATGTCATTGGATGCTGCTCGCCCCCGATGACAAATGATAAAGCTTAGCGTTGTAAGTATTTTCAGCATTAAAAGGATTAATTGTAAATCTTTTTACATTACTCTTCTACATCACGATTGTCAAGACTTATTCTGTACGGTTTTGACGCTTCCTCAAGATTTGACAAACCAGCCATCTTAAGCAGCTTCCCGACCATAGTCCCACGGGTGGAAAGTGTTATAGTCCATTGTTCGCGAGCCTTTATTGAATCCGTGAAAGGCTGAAAGCTGCTATATGTCAGTGTGTCTTGATGCTGCATCTCCATTCACGGTCTGTTCCAGAGTAAAATCGACTGCAGGCGTGGATCTAGAGGGCCCCAAATTATTTTAAAAGTCCCCTAAATTGGCCTAAAAGTGTCTAAAAAATCGCCCCCGGACCCCCTGCGCCCCCTCTTTTATTGTTCAAATCCTGGATCCGCCCCTGGACTGGGCATCTTGAGAGATGTTCACTTGTTCCCCCACGTGCTATATATAAATACACAGCCAGCAAGTTAGACCTTATTTTATCACCGCAAATGACCTAGGTAGTGACCTTAAATGACCTCTGCTGACCTATTTCACCACTGTCGACCCTCCAGCACCCATATCCATACTCTCGGGTATATAACCTATCCAATCATACCAAACACAAACCTGCTCAAAGTGTTTTGTTAAATCGCCCTTTATACGTCACATGACCTTGATTAATGACCTTAAATGACCTCTGGGTGACCTATTGCATCACTGGCGACACCCCACCACCGATTTTTCATAGTCCCAGATAGGTAACCTTCTAATGATACCAAATATAAACCTAGTTTTCAGTTAAATCACACTTTTTTCATGAAATGACCTTAGCCTAAGACGTTATTTTATCACCGCAAATGACCCTAGGTAGTGACCTTAAATGACCTCTGGTGACCTATTTCACCACTGCCGACCCTCCAGCATCAATTATCCATACTCTCGGGTGTATAACCTATCCAATCATACCAAACACAAACCTGGTCAAAGATTTTAGTTAAATCGCCCCTTTTCGTCACATGACCTTGAATAATGACCTTAATTGACCTCTGGTGACTTATTCCACCACGACCGACACACCAGCACCCATTTCCCACGGTCCCAGATAGGTAACCTTTCCAATAATACGAAACACAAAGTTTGTCAAAGTTTTTAGTTAAATCGCTCCTTTATCGTCACATGACCTTGGGTAGTGACCTTAAATGACCTCTGGTGACCTATTCTACCACTGGCGACACCCCAGCATCCATTTTCCATACTCCAGGATAGATAACCTTTCCAACGATACCAAACACGGACCTGGTCAAATTTTTTAGTTAAATCACCCTTATATCCTGGACTAATGGTTTTTACAAGAATATTTCAGCGTTGTAAGAGTTAAAGGCGGTGATTATCACCAATGGATCCCTCGTCGTCGTGTGGCAGGAGCATAGCAGAAAAGTAACTAATGGAGATGAAATTATAACAAAACAGGAAACTTCCTGAAAATACGTTCATGTATGGATCAATTTTAAATAAGGTATTACAAACAAAATTGTTGGCGCCTTGGATTGATGTATTAATACTGGGGTAAGAGCGACCGGCCCCAACCCAGGGTGAGTTCGACACAGGCTCAATGGGTAGGTCAAGCCACTGACCAAGATTCATCCACTAAAAGGATGCGACATTGGGGGGCGTCTCGGAGCTATGACCCATCTGGGAATGATTAGCTACCAAGGGCCCGCAGGTGCTTGTGATGGCCGGGCCCAGGTAACTCTGGGATATAAGTTCGGTGGTCAGTCGGATCGAGGTCGGGCTGATTACATCCGGACCAAGTGACAGGAAGTTGGTCCCACAGCCCTGTCAAGTAGTCCCACGACCAATACGGACCTGCTGTGTCAGACCCACATACAGACTGCACATACACAGCGCTCGCACTGCATATAATAAAAATGAGCCCCGGTTGGGCTCGCCAAAAATATATAAAAAAAAAAAAAAAAAGAGCAATAAAACTAAAGTGTGCATTCTGTCTATTCAGTGAGCAGTGAAGAGTTTCTGGGTTCTTCACACATGGAATAAATCTGTCTGCGCTTATGGGGCTACAAGATGATACTAGAAGTATTCATAAAATCTTCAACAAACTAACTAATAGTTGAATAAGCTTTTTTGGAAAAAAATCTTTAAATGTGCAGTCCTCTCGTGAGTTTGTTGGCATTTACAGGACAAACGCTATAGCAGGACATTCGCTTATAAATAAATCTGCTGGACAGGTATGGAGTCAATAGTATTGTGACTGTCTCCTGAAATGTGTAGCATGGTAAATTGCCTCTCACTGCCATTTTTTCCTCCCTCTGTCACTCATTTAGCCATGTTAGCCGGGGAGATTTTATATTTCTTCATGGAATTTGTGAGAATCTTGAAGAATACAATCTAATTGTAGCGAGTGAAAGCTTGCTGGTGAGTTATAGGCGATGTGTTACAGTCTCAGGGCAAAAAAATCATCCGGGTCTAATCTGAAATATGATTAGTGTCAAAACACCATCAAAGCACCATCAAAACACCACGAGAACACAGCCAAACCACCAACAAAGCACCAACAAAAACACCACTAAAACACCACCAAAACACCACCAAAGTACCACCAAAACACCACCAAAACACCACCAAAACACCATCAAAGCACCACCAAACATACCACTAAAGCACCACCAAAATACCACGGAAACACTACCAAAACACCACCAAAACACAATCAAAACACCACTAAAGCATCACCAAAACACCACCACAACACCACCAAAACACCACCAAAATACCACCAAAGCACCACCAAAACACCACTAAAATATCACCAAAACACCACCAAAACACCACTAAAACACCATCAAACACCACCAGAACACCACTAAAACACCATCAAAGCACCACCAAACACGACCAAAACACGACCAAAACACCATCAAAGCACCACAAAACACGACAAAAGACAAAACCAAAGCACCACCAAAGCACCATCAAACACCACCAAAACACCACCAAAACATCACCAAACCACCAACAAAGCACCACCAAAAACACCACTAAAGCACCACCAAAACACCACCAAAGTACCACTAAAACACCACCAAAAGCACCATCAAAACACTACCAAAACACCACCAAAACACCACCAAAACACCACTAAAACACCATGAAACCACAAATAAAGCATCACCAAAACACCACCAAAGCACCACCAAAACACCATCAAAACACCACTGAAGCACCACCAAAATACCACCAAAACACCACCAAAGCACCACCAAAACACCACTAAAGCTCCACAGAACACACCACCAAACACTCACGAAAACACCACCTAAGCACCACCAAAACACCACCGAAACACCACCAAAACACCACCAAAGTATCACCAAAACACCACCAAAACACCACCAAAGCACCATTAAAGCACCACCAAAAACGCCACCAAAACACAACTAAAACACCACCAAAACACCACCAAACACCACCATACCACCACCAAACACTCACCAAAACACCACCTAAGCACCACCAAAGCAACAACAAAAACGACCAAAACACCCACCATCACACCACTAAAACACCACCAAAACACCACCAAAAAAATTGAAACATAAAAACACCTCCTAACCTAAATACACACAAGACACCACCAAAGCATCACCAAAATACCAACAAAACATCAACAAAATACCATCAAAACACCACGAAAACACAACGAAAGCACCACCAAAGCACCACCAAATCACCACCTGAACATAACAAAAACATCACAAAGTACCACTAAACCACCTTCAAAACACTACCAAAACAACACCAAAGCACCACAAAAATTCCAACAAAGTACCACCAGAACACCACCAGTACACTGCAAAATAACCACCAAAACACAAGCAAGATACCACCAAAACAGCACCAAAGCAACACCAAAACACAACCAAAACACCATCAAAATACCACCAAAACACAAACAAGACACCACCAAAACATCACCAAAACATCTCCAAAACACCACCGAGCACCACCAAATCACCACCAGAATACCACCAAGGCACCACCTGAACACAACCAAAACACCATCAAAATACCACCAAAACATCACTAAAACACCACCAAACCACCACCAAAACATCACTATAACACCACCTAAAAACACCCAAGTACCACCAAAACAACACCAAAACACCACAAAGTACCACCGTAACAACACCAAAGCACGACCAAAACACCACCAAAGCACCACCAAAACACCACCAAAACACCAACAAAACACCACCGATCCGGGGTGCTGGTGTCACATGCCGGTGTCACATGCCGGTGTCACATGTTCCGGTGTCAAGTGCCTAAAATTGTAATACATAGATATTGGTCGAGCAATATCAATACAGACATTCACTTGCCACATCCCTTGGACTTCCGGGCCTGTGGTTTAGGCCTGGACGATACGTCACTGTTTATACATGTAGTCTGCACTGTGTATAACTACATAGAGCCACAAACGTAGATTTGTTCACAAGCCCTTGAACAGTTTATGAATGGGCACATAACTTTCGGTCACGTAATCCGTAAATGATGACGTCATTTGTCATGTTAACGATGTTTACATCCAATATGAGGCTCATGAAGTGCTCGACAAAATCAACTCTTACAACATTCATGCAAATCTACACCATCCATTTGTTGAATTTTATATGTAATACGAATCCATAGATGACAATTATAATAGTTGCAGCACATAATTTAGATAGATATTGCCAATAACAACGCTGGCGTATGCCTACTAGTTCACCTACTAAATGACCCTAGAAACAGGCAAGGTCACATTCCTTCAGAGAATGCCCGTGACGTAGGCCTACATATGCAGGTCTGTACACGTCATTCGAAAGCTTCCCTGGGAGAGGGGTGCGACAAACACAAAACGTTGACCCTATGTTGATTCAACGTTGGGCCAGCGTCGCAGACGGTGTGCCAACGTGAATTCAGCATAGGGTCAACGTCTCGTGCATGATGGGAGCTGTAATTCCGCTACTCACATAACAATAACAGTTCATGTGATCGTCAACTACAGATAGCTGATGCTGACACACCCGACTTATAAAGACTGGCCTATTAGTTCAGATACCGAAAAACTAGGTTTACCCATATAAATCTGATTAGCCAGCAATAGGATCTCAAGGTAAGTTTCTATCATCTATCGTTCCCATGTCATTATACATAGTGAGATTTGCTGATAGCAGTATGTATATGGGCGTACAATCTCATATATAAATCTGGGTAAAATCTTGGCAGTCATTATTTCATCCAGGACAACACAACTCGCCACATCCAATTATATTAGTATTGACTGCAGCAGCACGCTCTGTCTAAATACAAAGATGTCTGATACGGAATTTAATCTAAACTGTATGTTGAAGAGGAAATGTAGCATCGACCAGGTGAGAATATTATATAATATGATATGTTATACCCCCTTTAGATGGTGGTATAAGCCTTACTAATTTACCCACAGACCTCTATTTTGCGATAGATTATTATTGAACTTGAGATAACAATAATACACTAAGCATTTATTTGTAATAAGCTTTTTCTCGTGTATATTTTTATTGCAATGTTATTTTAGACATAATAAATGTCTACTAAATAATCCGATATAATTATTAAATCTTCTATAGGCCATGTAATGCGGGTCTTCATTCCTGGAGCAGTGCAAACTCGTAAAACTTGTCCCAGTGTTTAGTTAATGTTCAAGCATCTTTAGCAGTGTCCAGTCTAGATTCAGTTCTCAGCACTGGGGCAGCGCCCAGAAAACACCATGCATTAAACCAATGTTGGTTTGATGTTGTTCCACCGTCTACGACACTGGACCAACATAAAACCAATATTAGTTAAACGTTTTGTGTTTGTTGTGCGACTCGTGACGACAGTGCCAACTCGAGGACAGTCCCTCGTACAGAAATGACATGCTTCACTAACTACTCATTTGTAATTCAACCTATCTGTTGTTAACACAATGTGAACCTTGCTTCTGGTTGTACGGGATAATTATTCATAAAACATTATTTTAGTTAACACCATGTTAAGCCTGGACTCAATATCAGTGTGCTTTATGGGGACAGTGTAAGCTGACCTAGCTTGTAGTTGTATGTTATCAGGTTATGACCTTTATTTCGAGTCGTAGAGATGTCAACATTATTTTTCCACAACAGTTACGTGGATATATACCTAATGTATAACGTAAGATGTACATCTAGGCCACACACCAGTAATCTGGCTGTGTTTACTAGTAAGCTGGATATGTTTACAAACCCTAGAAATGTTATGAATGGCCTCTGTATTTTGTGGTATTTCCCGGTCCTAAATGATGACGTCATTCACAATGTTTACAAACAACATGAAGCCCATGAAGTAGTTGTCAACGCCAGCAATCCTCAAACTTTTGCAAACCAACCAATCTTGTCATAATTCAACGATAATACCCTTTGTATTAGTTGAGTTGTATATGATACAAACTGTACTAAACACGATTTAACGATTGCTGAATATAGTTAAAGCCACGATGTCAACAAGGCACACATGGAGTACATGAACTGGGAACGCCCTCTTATCTCCACATTCTTTCAGAGAATTCCCGTGACGTAGGCAAGTCTACTTACGTCATTGTAGAGACTCCCCTATAAGACATGTCTGGACTGAGAGATAAAGTCATAACAGCTCAGCTGGTAGTCCACAACAGATACATGTCTATCTGAAACTGCCGAACTAAAGTGGCTCAGGCATATCGAATATCATATATATTTTAACAATCAGTTCACTCATCAACTGCAGAGGTGCATTCAAGGTAAGATTTAAAACATTGTCCATATTAGTTTGCAATTGCTGACACTAGGCTATATCAGGTATCATGTATCACAAACATTCTCTACAATCTTATAGTATATATATGTATAAAGCAAACGCTTAAGACAAAGTCAGAGCAGCACAAATCGCAACATCAATTGAATATTTACCAAAGAACTAACGGTTTGTATGCCACGATGTTTGGCATGGAATCTGACATTAATTATTGACAAAGTCAGAAAATTAGATAGGCCTATGTGCTCAGTCCAATGTAAACTGTGAGATCACGACGGCCTATGCAATTATTTTAAATATGGCATCCACCCTCATATATTAACTAAATATATATTGGAATTTCTTATTGCTAGTTCCAATGACATAATAAAAATAAACAATTGCATAAAATATGTTATAACATACTATAGGTGGCCATCAAATATGCAAAAGCAACTGCATGCTTTTGCGTATTTGATTATGATGATACTGAATTAATCATCTGATGAAGACATGTATTTATCGATATCAATAAATATGAAATTATTTTGCATATCAGCGCATATTTAGGTACTGCAGGTCTACATAAATCACATTATTTTGTCATTTGAATGATCTTTTTGATGGTGACCTAGCTGTAACATTATTCGCAGTACATGACATGTTTAATTACTAATAGCATTTTTATGGCTTTAACATATGCTTTCAAGTGACATCATAATTTAACATATTATTTAAAATCGTTTAAAATTATATGTTGACAGATACACAATATAGCCAGCATGAAGACTTTACCAAGAGCTATGCCTGAATACAGACGTGTTGTCTCAGAGGCAGACGACAGTGGATGTGACTGTGGTGATGACGTTATTCTATCTTACTCTTTCCCGCCATTTTACACACATACATCTTGTGGCTGCTCTGTTCAAGATGAGAGAATATCTGAGCAAGAAAAAGACCTAGCATCGATAAGGAATATATCTGGAATAAGAAATCAATTCACGATAGACTCAGGTTGTTGCTGTGAGTCAAAAACGCATTGCTTATCTGATGAATCTAGCAGAATCACTGGAGATGAGCACCATAATGAACGTCTTGATGTCCATGAGGATGATGTGGATTTGATGTGGGTTCCTGATGAAGACGGTGATACTATACTTCATCTAGCAGTGATCCATGGTGACCTCAGACTGGTGATGGACATGTTATCTACAGAAGGAGCCTCACGATGGATTGACCACCATAACATACTCAGACAGACATCGTTACATCTCTCTGTTCTCAGTCGACATTTACTCATCACTAAACTGTTGCTGCAGCAGGGAGCTCATCCTCAGTTAAGAGATCGTCATGGTAACACAGCCTTACATCTGGCTTGTAGACTTGGAGATGTAGAGGCTGTAAAGGTTTTAATGGCCAGAGAGATACATTGTGAGAGCCAAAGTGACAGTTATGCCAATCTTCTAAATTATGACGGTCTTACATGTCTGCATGTGGCGGCCTCTGGTGGACATACACAAGTTATACGGTGTATACTGGAAACACGTCACGTGACCGCTAATATCAATATGGCGGATGGATGTAGCGGACGTACAATTCTCCACAATGCCGCTGAAAATCGTGACATGGGTTTACTTTGTTACTTATTACAGTATCAAACAGTCATTCCTCTTGAGTTGGACGCCGTCACATATAGTGGACATACTGCCTTTGATTTAGCAATGACGAATAATCATGTAGATGTGACAGAATTCCTCCTTCTAGCAGGTGCTACGTCATCAACTAAACACACAACATATGATGACGTGGATGATTCAGATGAAGATATTTACAGTGACATGGATACAACAGAGGAAATTATAGAATATACAGATTTTGTTATAGCTGGGCAGAAAGTTGACATATGAATTAATGTGTTGCCATGAAATGGTAATATACTATGACAAGTGCTAGTGGTGATATATTTTCATAAAAGAAAGCATTTACATTTTTTTAAATTTGTAAATGAGGTACTTTTTCATACAAATAGGGGGAAGTACCTGATACATTATACTTTGAAAGTTAGAAGCCAATGCACGAACATGATGGTGAAAATAAGCAACAAATAGCTGCTGAATATTATCACGTTCAACACAAGCTATAATTATTACATTTAATGATAGTTTAAATCAAACAAATATATATTTGAATATGTTTTTTTAATTGAATCATTTTTTACTGCTGTGATATTATTTTTTACATCGATTTTTTATGTTATGAAATACGCATTTGTTTTTTTTTTGTTTAAATTTATTGTTTATTATAAATAATAATATTTGTAACAACATACGTGCTATTTCCTGTGCTGAAACATATAATATAAAAAAATATTAATGACCACATTTCTCATTACAGAGGTGCTGGCTTTCACCTCAGCTGGGGTAGATTTTTTTATATCGTTATTATATATTACATATGTTATATCATGACAAATATATTTTAGTTTGCTTGAATTCTGGTTACGATGTTTGTTTATATATTAATAAACGTGTTTATTTATTTTTTTTACTTTTTGTATTTTTTGTGTTTTGATTTATTGACTAATTATTGAAGTGAGTGATTACCCCTCACATTTCTTAGATTATTATACTATTTGATGTATTCTTGTCATTTTTCATATCCCGTGTTATGTATACCATTGGGGTTTGCGCGTTTTTGGCCTCTCCTAGGGTATTTTGTATATGTAATTTTACGCCGTCGCAGCATGCCAAAGTGATATGCATGTTATGTGTGGATGTTAAATATAGTTACAATGATGTCACTCATTTTTGGTTTTATGTGGTCTTTTAAGTTTTTCTTTTCGTTTACGTAACTTTACATCTGTCAATGACGAAAAACTGAACATGGAGAGCTTGTGTGATACCGATTCCAGATGCCTTCATCGGTATGCTGAAGGTTGTTTTTTTTGTCTTCCTAGTAAACAGAAAACATTTGTATAATATTTGTACAAATGTTATACAAATGTTTTGTGCTTGCTGGGTTGTTGTTGTTTACTTGTGTTGACTCAATGGGCATGTACATACCTACAGTACTTGCGTTGACCAGATCGAACTCATTTCCAAAATCGATTATGTTTTGAGAGGTCAACAGTACGGGCATTAAAATCTCCAATTATATACACATTTGTTGATTCGCTTTTACCCTTAATGTCTGCTATCGTTCATTCTATTGGCCCAACATTGAACCAGGATTGGATCAATGTGTGATGTTTGCTCGGGCATAATATTTACAGGCGGTGACCCAATGTTGATACAATGTAGGCCAGCATCGGAGACTATGGGCCAACGTTGTACCGACATTAAGTGAATGTTTCGTGCTGGAATATGGGTGAATTCACCATGAGACTCATGCATGCTATCATCATGATGATGTATCTATTTTGAAATAGTTAATTAGATCTTGTGACTCATTAGTATCATGCTTCATTAAAACATTTATTACGCTCCGGCGAGTGACGATGTCACTGAACTGACTCGGTATGTTTTCCCCAATAGAAATAGAACGTTTATATACGTGTGCCAAACAGTCAAGACCATCACTGAGTATTAAAATACCAGATGACAAAGAACCGGATCAGCAAATGTTTTGTTTCCATCTTTTCGGAAAACACTCATGGTTATACAGTGGTATATAAAGTGATAATTTGATACATCCGACATTAAGAAAAACAAATCCAAACGAATACAATATGACCCAGCGAAGATTGATTGCACATTGTTACGTTTCTCTCCCTTAGGTTCCCTTAACCTCTATACTTATAATATTATTCTCATATTCTCATTCCGAATACGTTAGAAAAGTGGACGTCGTTATATTTTCATGAAACAAAACGTTAAGATTGTAACTATATTATATTGAATCATATTTAGTATATAATCCTATAATAATATTAATTATTTTAAAATATATCTTTTTTCACAAAATATTTGGTGATGATGACTCTGGTATAAGTCTAACAGTTAATTTGAGTGTATAATTTAACCCTTTAAGTGCGCGGACCGTCTTTAGACGTCACAATCTGACGTCTATGTGTGTCTAAAGTCTACACCCTCGCTGAAAGAATAAACAAAATTTATAATGGTCGTAGACCCATAACATAAGTATTCAAATGAAGCGGAAACAGCTAATTAAGACATTTATCGTGATTTCAAATTGAAAAAACCCCTTTGGTCTCCATGGTTTATACATAAATATTTCAGGGTTGTAAGGCTTAACGCTTACAGTGCGGGAATCAACTTTAGTCGTCAGAATCTGACGTCTGTGGACTTCAGATTCCGACGACTAAATTCGATCCCTGCACTGTAAGACTAAAAATATTTATAATGGCCGTAGACCCATAACATAGGTATTCAAAAGAATCGGAAAGAGCTAACCAAGCCATTTATGATGATTTTAAATTGAAAAAAACCTTTGGTCTCCATGGTTTATACAGAAATGTTTCAGCGTTGTAAGGCTTAACCCTTACAGCGCGGGGATCGACTTTAGTCGTCAGAATCTGAAGAGTTTCTGGGTTCTTCACACATGGAATGAATCTCTCTGCGCATATGGTTTTACAAGATGATACTAGAAGTATTCATAAAATCTTCAACAAACTAACTAATAGTTGAAGAAGCTTTTTAGGAAAAAACCCTTTAAATGTGCAGTCCTCTCGTGAGTTTGTTGGCATTTACAGGACAAACGCTATAGCAGGACACCATCAAAGCACCACCAAAACACCACCAGAACACAACCAAACCACCAACAAAGCACCACCAAAAACACCACTAAAACACCACCAAACCACCACCAAACCACCAACAAAGCATCACCAAAACACAACTAAAGCACCACCAAAACACCACCAAAGTACCACCACTACACCACCAAAACACTACCAAAACACCATCAAAGCACCACCAAACAAACCACTAAAGCACCACCAAAACACCATCAAAGCACCACCAGAACACCACCAAAACACCACCAAAACACCACCAAAACACCACCGAAACACCACCAAAACACCACCAAAACACCATCAAAACACCACTAAAGCACCACCAAAGCACCACCACAACACCACCAAAACACCACCAAAATACCACTAAAAACACCACAAAAACACCACTAAAATACCACCAAAACACCACCAAAACACTACCAAAACACCATCAAAACACCACCAGAACACCACTAAAACTCCATCAAAGCACCACCAAACACCACCGAAACACGACCAAAACACCATCAAAGCGCCACAAACACCACCAAAAACAAAACCAAAGCACCACCAAAGCACCATCAAACACCACTAAAACACCACCAAACCACCAACAAAGCACCACCAAAAACACCACTAAAGCACTACCAAAACACCACCAAAGTACCACCAAAACACCACCAAAAGCACCACCAAAACACCACCAAATCACCATCAAAGTTCCATTAAAACACCACCAAAAAACATCAAAACATTTCCTAACCTAAATACACACAAGACACCACCAATGCATCACCAAAATACCAACAAAACATCAACAAAATACCATCAAAACACCGCGAAAACACAACGAAAGCACCACCAAAGCACCACCAAAGCACCACCAAACACCTTCAAATCACCACCTAAACATAACAAAAACATCACAAAATACCACTAAACCACCTTCAAAACACTACCAAAACAACACCAAAGCACCACAAAAACACCAACAAAGTACCACCAAAACACCACCAGTACACCGCAAAAAAACACCAAAACACAAGCAAGACACCACCAAAACAGCAACAAAGTAACACCAAAACACAACCAAAGCACCATCAAAACACCACCAAAACACAAACAAGACACCACCAAAACACCACCAAAACATCACCAAAACACCACCGAGCACCACCAAATCACTACTAGAACACCACCAAAACACCACCTGAACACCACCAAAACACCATCAAAATACAACCAAAACATCACTAAAACACCACCAAACCACCACCAAAACATCACTATAACACCACCTAAACACACCCAAGTACCACCAAACCAACAACAAAACACCACAAAGTACCACCGTAACAGCACCGAAGCACCACCAGAACACCAACAAAGCACCACCAAAACACCACCGATCTGGGGTGTCACGTGCTGGTGTCACATGCCGGTGTCACATGCCGGTGTCACATGTTCCGGTGTCAAGTGCCAAAAGTATATACATAAATATTGGTCGAGCAATATCAATACAGACATTCACTTGCCACACCCCTTGGACTGGGCCTGTGTTTTAGGCCTGGACGATACGTCACTGTTCATACATGTAGTCTGCACTGTGTATAACTACATGTAGCCACAAACGTAGATTTGTTCACAAGCCCTTGAACAGTTATGAATGGGCACATAACTTTCGGTCACGTGATCCGTAAATGATGACGTCATTTGTCATGTTTACAATGTTTACATCCAATATGAGGCTCACGAAGTGCTCGACAAAATCAACTCTTACAACATTCATGCAAATCTACACCATCCATTTGTTGAATTTTATATGTAATACAAATCTATAGATGACAATTATAATAGTTGCTGCACGTAATTTAGATAGATATTGCCAATAACAACGCCGGCGTATGCCTACTAGTTCACCTACTAAATGACCCTAGAAACAAGCAAGGTCACATTCCTTCAGAGAATGCCCGTGACGTAGGCCTACATATGCAGGTCTGTACACGTCATTCGAAAGCTTCCCTGAGAGAGGGCTGCGACAAACACAAAACGTTGACCCTATGTTGGATCAACGTTGGGCCAGCGTCGCAGACGGTGTGCCAACGTGGCTTCAGTATAGGGTCAACGTCTCGTGTATGATGGGAGCTGTAATTCCGCTAGGTTGGCACTTGATAAGGACTGTCTGGTGCTCACATAACCATAACAGTTCATGTGATCGTCAACTACAGATAGCTGATGCAGACACACCCGACTTATAAAAACTGGCCTATTAGTTCAGATACCGAAAAAACTAGGCTTACCCATATAAATCTGATTAGCCAGCAATAGGATCTCAAGGTAAGTTTCTATCATCGATCATTTCCATGTCATTATACATAGTGAGATTTGCTGATAGCAGTGTGTATATGGGGGTACAATCTCATATATAAATCTGGGTAAAATCTCGGCAGTCAGTATTTCATCCAGGACAAGACAACTCGCCACATCCAATTATATTAGTATTGACTGCAGCAGCACGCTCTGTCTAAATACTAAGATGTCTGACACGGAATCTAATCTAAACTGTATGTTAAAGAGGAAATGTAGGATCGACCTGGTGAGAATATTATATAATATGATATGTTACACCCCCTTTAGATGCTGGTATAAGCTTTACTAATTCACTCACAGACCTCTATTTTGCGATAGATTTTTATAGAACTTGAGATAACAATCATACACTAAGCAATTATTTGTGAAAAGCTTTTTCTCATGTATATTTTTATTGAAATGTTATTTTAGACATAATAAATGCTTACTGAATAATCCGATATATATTTAATAAATCTACTATAGGCCATGTAATGCTGGTCTTCATTCCTGGAGCAGTGCAAACTCGTAAAACTTGTCCCAGTGTTTAGTTAATGTTCCAGCGTCTTTAACAGTGTCCCAATCTTGATTCGGTTCTCAGCACCGGGGCAGCGCCCAGAAAACACTATGCATTGAACCAATGTTGTTTTAATTTTGGTCCACCGTCTACAACACTGAATCAAAACATGAAACCTACATTAGTTTAAGGTTTTGTGTTTGTTGGGCGAATTGTGACGACAGTGCCAACTCGAGGACAGTCCCCTACAGAAATGACATGCTTGACTAACTACTCATTAGTAATTTAACCTATCTGTTGTTAACACAATGTGAACCTTGCTTCTGGTTGTACGGGATAATTATTCATAAAACATTAGTTTAGGCAACAGCTGGTCAACACCATGTGAAGCCTTTAGACCATTATATTAGCTTAGCTGACCTACACTCACTAACAGTGTGCTTTATATGGGGACAGTGTAAGCTGACCTAGCTTGCAGTTGTATGTTATCAGGTTATGACCTTTATTTCGAGTCGTAGAAATGTCAACATTATTTTTCCACAACGGTTACGTGGATATATACCTAACGTAAGCTGTACATCTAGGCCACACGCCAGTAATCTGGCTGTGTTCACCAGTAGGCTGGATATGTTTACAAACCCTTGAAATGTTATGAATGGCCTCTGTATTCTGTTGTATTTCCGGGTCATGTGAGTCCTAAATGATGACGTAATTTACAATGTTTACAGACAACATGAATTCCAGAAAGTAGGCCTAGTTGTCAACGCCAACAATCCTCACACTTTTGCAAATCAACCAAGCTTGTCATAATTTAACGATAATACCCTTTATATTAGTTGAGTTGTTTGTGATACAAACTGTACAAAAACACAATTTAGCGATTGCTGAATATAGCTGAGGACACAATGTCAACACGTCACACATGTAGTAAATTAACTGGGAACGACCTCTCACATTCTTTCAGAGAATTTCCGTGACGTAGGCAAGTCTACTTACGTCATTGTAGAGATTCCCCTATAAGACATGTCTTGACTAAGAGATAGTCATAACAGCTCAGCTGGTAGTCCACTACAGATACATGTCTATCTGAAACTGCCGAACTAAAGTGGCTTAGTCATATCGAATATCATTTTAACAATCAGTTTACTCATCAACTGCAGAGGTGCATTCAAGGTAAGATTTATAACATTGTCCATATTAGTTTGCAATTGCTGACACTAGGCTATGTCAGGTTTTATGTATCACAGACATTCTCAACAATCCTATAATATATATATGTATAAAGCAAATGCCTAACCCTTTAACCGCCGGGGCCGCATATCTTCGGGTTTTCATTTTTTATTAGCACATTAAGTACCACATTTTAGACATGTTAAAGATAACATGTGACATCAATCAGCAATATTTGAAAACAGTTGACCTCCATTTTGTCGAATCTGAATAATTTTCACTCACTTGAAGTTGTGGATCGCGTCAGCGAGACACAACTTCAAGTGGGTAAAAATGCAGATTGAATAATATGGCGGTTAAAGGGTTAAGACAAATTGAGAGCAGCACAAATCGCAACATCAATTGAATATTTACCAAAGAACTAACGGTTTGTATGCTACGATGTTTAGCATAGAATCTGACATTAATTATTGACAAAGTCAGAAAATTAGATAGGATGATGTGCTCAGTCCGATGTAAACTGTGAGATCACCACGGCCTATGCAATTATTTTAAATATGGCATCCGCCCTCATATATTAACTAAATATATATTGGAATTTCTTATTGCTAGTTCCAATGACATTATAAAAATAAACAATTGCATAAAATATGTTACTATAGGTGGCCATCAAATATGCAAAAGCAACTGCATGCTTTTGCATATTTGATTATGATGATACTGAATTAATCATCTGATGAAGACATGTATTTATCGATATCAATAAATATGAAATTATCTTGCATATCAGCGCATATTTAGGTACTGCAGGTCTACATAAATCATATTATTTTGTCATTTGAATGATCTTTTTGATGGTTACCTTGCTGTAACTTTATTCGCAGTACATGACATGTTTAATTACTAATAACATTTTTATGGTTTTGACATATGCTTTCAAGTGACATCATAATTTAACATAATATTTAAAATCGTTCAAAATTATATGTTGACAGATACACAATATAGCCAGCATGAAGACTTTACCAAGAACCATGCCTGAATACAGACGTGTTGTCCCAGAGGCAGACGACAGTGGATGTGGCTGTGGTGATGACGTCATTCTATCTTACTCTTTCCCGCCATTTTACACACATACATCTTGTGGCTGCTCTGTTCAAGATGAGAGAATATCTGAGCAAGAAAAAGACCTAGCATCGATAAGGAATATATCTGGAATAAGAAATCAATTCACGATAGACTCTGGTTGTTGCTGTGAGTCAAAAACTCATTGCTCATCTGATGAATCTAGCAGAATCACTGGAGATGAGCACCATAATGAACGTCTTGATGTCCATGAGGATGATGTGGATTTGATGTGGGTTCCTGATGAAGATGGTGATACTATTAATTTAATGACTAATTGTTGATGTGAGTGATTACCCCTCACATCTCTTAGCTTATTATACTATTTGATGTATTCTTGTCATTTTTCATATCCCGTGTTATGTATACCATTGTGGTTTGTGCGTTTTTGGCCTCTCCTAGGGTATTTTGTATATGTAATTTTACGCCGTCGCAGCATGCCAAAGTGATATGCATGTTATGTGTGGATGCTAAATATAGTTACAATGATGTCACTAATTTTTGGTTTTATGTGGTCTTTTAAGTTTTTCTTTTCGTTTACGTAACTTTACATCTGTCAATGACGAAAAACTGAACATGGAGAGCTTGTGTGATACCGATTCCAGATGCCTTCATCGGTATGCTGAAGGTTGTTTTTTTGTCTTCCTAGTAAACAGAAAACATTTGTATAATATTTGTACAATGTCAGCCCAACGTCGAAGACGTTGGGCTGACATTGCACAAATGTTATACAAATGTTTTGTGCTTGCTGGGTTGTTGTTGTTTACTTGTGTTGACTCAATGGGCATGTACAAACCTACAGTACTTGCGTTGACCAGATCGAACTCATTTCCAAAATCGATTATGTTTTGAGAGGTCAACAGTACGGGCATTAAAATCTCCAATTATATACACATTTGTTGATTCGCTTTTACCCTTAATGTCTGCTATCGTTCATTCTATTGGCCCAACATTGAACCAGGATCAATGCGTGATGTTTGCTAGGGCATAATATTTACAGGCGGTGACCCAATGTTGATACAATGTAGGCCAGCATCAGAGACTATGGGCCAACGTTGTACCGACATTAGGTGAATGTTTCGTGCTGGAATATGGGTGAATTCACCATGAGACTCATGCATGCTATCATCATGATGATGTATTTATTATGAAATAGTTAATTAGATCATGTGACTCATTAGTATCATGCTTCATTAAAACATTTATTACGCTCCGGCGAGTGACGATGTCACTGAACTGACTCGGTATGTTTTCCCCAATAGAAATAGAACGTTTATATACGTGTGCCAAACAGTCAAGACCCTCACTGAGTATTAAAATACCAGATGACAAAGAACCGGATCAGCAAATGTTTTGTTTTTCATCTTTTCGGAAAACACTCATGGTTATACAGTGGTATATAAAGTGATAATTTGATACATCCGACATTGGGAAAAACAAATCCAAACGAATACAATATGACCCAGCGAAGATTGATTGCACATTGTTACGTTTCTCTCCCTTAGGTTCCCTTAACCTCTATACTTATAATATTATTCTCATATTCTCATTCCGAATACGTTAGAAAAGTGGACGTCGTTATATTTTCATGAAACAAAACGTTAAGATTGTAACTATATTATATTGAATCATATTTAGTATATAATCCTATAATAATAATTATTATTTTAAAATATATCTTTTTTCACAAAATATTTGGTGATGATGACTCTGGTATAAGTCTAACAGTTAATTTGAGTGTATAATTTAACCCTTTAAGTGCGCGGACCGTCTTTAGACGTCACAATCTGACGTTTATGTGTGTCTAAAGTCTACACCCTCGCTGAAAGAATAAACAAAATTTATAATGGTCGTAGACCCATAACATAAGTATTCAAATGAAGCGGAAACAGCTAATTAAGACATTTACCGTGATTTCAAATTGAAAAAAAAACCTTTGGTCTCCATGGTTTATACATAAATATTTCAGGGTTGTAAGGCTTAACGCTTACAGTGCGGTAATCAACTTTAGTCGTCAGAATCTGACGTCTGTGGACTTCAGATTCCGACGACTAAATTCGATCCCTGCACTGTAAGACTAAAAATATTTATAATGGCCGTAGACCCATAACATAGGTATTCAAATGAATCGGAAAGAGCTAACCAAGCCATTTATGATGATTTTAAATTGAAAAAAACCTTTGGTCTTCATGGTTTATACAGAAATGTTTCAGCGTTGTAAGGCTTAACCCTTACAGCGCGGGGATCGACTTTAGTCGTCAGAATCTATTCTGACGACTAAAGTCGATCTCAACACTGTTATCTCCAATTTTAAGGTATTACCAACAAAATTGTTGGCGCCTTGGATTGATGTATTAATACTGGGGTAAGAGCGACCGGCCCCAACCCAGGGTGAGTTCGACACAGGCTCGATGGGTAGGTCAAGCCACTGACCGAGATTCACCCACTAAAAGGATGCGACATTGGGGGGCCTCTCGGAGCCAGGGTAACTCTGGGATATGACCCATCTGGGATTGATTAGCTACCAAGGGCCCGCAGGTGCTCGAGATGGCCGGGCCCGGGTAACTCTGGGATATAAGTTCGGTGGTCAGTCGGATTGAGGTCGGGCTGATTACATCCGGACCAAGTGACAGGAAGTTGGTCCCACAGCCCTGTCAAGTAGTCCCACGACCAATACGGATCTGCTGTGTCAGACCCACATACAGACTGCACATACACAGCACTCACACAGCATATAATAAAAATGAGCCCCGGTTGGGCTCGCCAAAAATATATTAAAAAAAAGAGCAATAAAACTAAAGTGTGCATTCTGTCTATTCAGTGAGCAGTGAAGAGTTTCTGGGTTCTTCACACATGGAATGAATCTCTCTGCGCATATGGTTTTACAAGATGATACTAGAAGTATTCATAAAATCTTCAATAAACTAACTAATAGTTGAAGAAGCTTTTTTGGAAAAAACCCTTTAAATGTACAGTCCTCTCGTGAGTTTGTTGGCATTTACAGGACAAACGCTATAAATGCCAACAAACTCACGAGAGGACTGTACATTTACATTTACTGTGCATTTACAGGACAAACGCTGGGCGGGGGCCCTAGGGTAGTGGTTAGCACCGCTGCCTTTCACGCCAGAGTCCGGGGTTCGGTTCCCGGTCTCGGCGGTTTGAAAGAAACAAAATTGTTTCTTCCCCATCCACGTGTGAAAGTTAGTATTGTGGGGAGCCTCCGTGACCGAGAGGTAGCGTGCTCGGCCTCAGACCGCCAGGGCTCGAATTTCGAATCCTGTGTCTGGAGGACAGTGTCATCTCAATCATCTCACCATCCTCAGGAGGTTCTCCTGGCCCAGTTTAGCCTATATGTGCACAAAGGTGGCCTAAAGCTCGATTCATTTCATTTTTTTAGGACAAACGCTATAGCAGGACATTCGCTTATAAATAAATCTGCTGGACAGGTATGGAGTCAATAGTATTGTGACTATCTCCTGAAATGTGTAACATGGTAAATTGCCTCTCACTGCCATTATTTCCTCTCTCTGCCACTCATTTAGCCATGTTAGCTGGGGGAGATCTTATATTTCTTGGTGGAATTTGTAACAATCTTGAAGAATCCAATCTAATTGTAGCATGTGAAAGCTTGCTGGTGAGTTATAGGCGATGTGTTACGGTCTCAGGGCAGAAAAATCATCCGGGTCTAATCTGAAATATGATTAGTAGCAAAACACCATCAAAGCACCAACAAAACACCACCAGAACACAACCAAACCACCAACAAAGCACCACCAAAAACACCACTAAAACACCACCAAACCACCAACAAACCACCAACAAAGCATCACCAAAACACAACTAAAGCACCACCAAAACACCACCAAAGTACCACCACTACACCACCAAAACACTACCAAAACACCATCAAAGCACCACCAAACAAACCACTAAAGCACCACCAAAACACCATCAAAGCACCACCAAAACACCACTAAAACACCACCAAAACACCACCGAAACACCACCAAAATACCACCAAAACACCATCAAAACACCACTAAAGCACCACCAAAGCACCACCAAAACACCACCAAAACACCACCAAAATACCACCAAAAACACCACAAAAACACCACTAAAATACCACCAAAACACCACCAAAACACTACCATAACACCACCAAAACACCATCAAAACACCACCAGAACACCACTAAAACACCATCAAAGCACCACCAAACACCACCAAAACACGACCAAAACACCATCAAAGCACCACAAACACCACCAAAAACAAAACCAAAGCACCACCAAAGCACCATCAAACACCACTAAAACACCACCAAACCACCAACAAAGCACCACCAAAAACACCACTAAAGCACTACCAAAACACCACCAAAGTACCACCAAAACACCACCAAAAGCACCACCAAATTACCACCAAATCACCACCAAAGTTCCATTAAAACACCACCAAAAACATCAAAACACCTCCTAACCTAAATACACACAAGACACCACCAAAACATCACCAAAATACCAACAAAACATCAACAAAATACCATCAAAACACCACGAAAACACAACGAAAGCACCACCAAAGCACCACCAAAGCATCACCAAACTCCTTCAAATCACCACCTAAACATAACAAAAACATCACAAAATACCACTAAACCATCTTCAAAACACTACCAAAACAACACCAAAGCACCACAAAAACACCAACAAAGTACCACCAAAACACCACCAGTACACCGCAAAAAAACACCAAAACACAAGCAAGACACCACCAAAACAGCAACAAAGTAACACCAAAACACAACCAAAGCACCATCAAAACACCACCAAAACACAAACATGACACCACCAAAACACCACCAAAATATCACCAAAACACCACCGAGCACCACCAAATCACTACTAGAACACCACCAAAGCACCACCTGAACACCACCAAAACACCATCAAAATACAACTAAAACATCACTAAAACACCACCAAACCACCACCAAAACATCACTATAACACCACCTAAAAACACCCAAGTACCACCAAAACTACAACAAAACACCACAAAGTACCACCGTAACAGCACCGAAGCACTACCAGAACACCAACAAAGCACCACCAAAACACCACCAAAACACCACCGATCCGGGGTGTCACGTGCTAGTGTCACATGCCGGTGTCACATACCGGTGTCACATGTTCCGGTGTCAAGTGCCAAAAGTATATACATAAATATTGGTCGAGCAATATCAATACAGACATTCACTTGCCACACCCCTTGGACTGGGCCTGTGGTTTAGGCCTGGACGATACGTCACTGTTCATACATGTAGTCTGCACTGTGTATAACTACATGTAGCCACAAGCGTAGATTTGTTCACAAGCCCTTGAACAGTTATGAATGGGCACATAACTTTCGGTCACGTGATCCGTAAATGATGACGTCATTTGTCATGTTTACAATGTTCACATCCAATATGAGGCTCACGAAGTGCTCGACAAAATCAACTCTTACAACATTCATGCAAATCTACACCATCCATTTGTTGAATTTTATATGTAATACGAATCCATAGATGACAATTATAATAGTTGCTGCACGTAATTTAGATAGATATTGCCAATAACAACGCCGGCGTATGCCTACTAGTTCACCTACTAAATGACCCTAGAAACAAGCAAGGTCACATTCCTTCAGAGAATGCCCGTGACGTAGGCCTACATATGCAGGTCTGTATACGTCATTCGAAAGCTTCCCTGGGAGAGGGCTGTGACAAACACAAAACGTTGACCCTATGTTGGATCAACGTTGGGCCAGCGTCGCAGACGGTGTGCCAACGTGGCTTCAGTATAGGGTCAACGTCTCGTGTATGATGGGAGCTGTAATTCCGCTAGGTTGGCACTTGATAAGGACTGTCTGGTGCTCACATAGCAATAACAGTTCATGTGATCTACAACTACAGATAGCTGATGCAGACACACCCGACTTATAAAAACTGGCCTATTAGTTCCGATACCGAAAAAACTAGGCTTACCCATATAAATCTGATTAGCCAGCAATAGGATCTCAAGGTAAGTTTCTATCATCGATCATTTCCATGTCATTATACATAGTGAGATTTGCTGATAGCAGTGTGTATATGGGGGTACAATCTCATATATAAATCTGGGTAAAATCTCGGCAGTCAGTATTTCATCCAGGACAAGACAACTCGCCACATCCAATTATATTAGTATTGACTGCAGCAGCACGCTCTGTCTAAATACTAAGATGTCTGACACGGAATCTAATCTAAACTGTATGTTAAAGAGGAAATGTAGGATCGACCAGGTGAGAATATTATATAATATGATATGTTATACCCCCTTTAGATGGTGGTATAAGCCTTACTAATTCACCCACAGACCTCTATTTCGCGATAGATTTTTTATAGAACTTGAGATAACAATCATACACTAAGCAATTATTTGTGAAAAGCTTTTTCTCATGTATATTTTTATTGAAATGTTATTTTAGACATAATAAATGCTTACTAAATAATCCGATATATATTTAATAAATTTACTATAGGCCATGTAATGCTGGTCTTCATTCCTGGAGCAGTGCAAACTCGTAAAACTTGTCCCAGTGTTTAGTTAATGTTCCAGCGTCTTTAACAGTGTCCCAATCTTGATTCGGTTCTCAGCACCGGGGCAGCGCCCAGAAAACACTATGCATTGAACCAATGTTGTTTTAATTTTGGTCCACCGTCTACAACACTGAATCAAAACATGAAACCTACATTAGTTTAAGGTTTTGTGTTTGTTGGGCGAATTGTGACGACAGTGCCAACTCGAGGACAGTCCCCTACAGAAATGACATGCTTGACTAACTACTCATTAGTAATTTAACCTATCTGTTGTTAACACAATGTGAACCTTGCTTCTGGTTGTACGGGATAATTATTCATAAAACATTAGTTTAGGCAACAGCTGGTCAACACCATGTGAAGCCTTTAGACCATTATATTAGCTTAGCTGACCTACACTCACTAACAGTGTGCTTTATATGGGGACAGTGTAAGCTGACGTAGCTTGCAGTTGTATGTTATCAGGTTATGACCTTTATTTCGAGTCGTAGAAATGTCAACATTATTTTTCCACAACGGTTACGTGGATATATACCTAACGTGAGCTGTACATCTAGGCCACACGCCAGTAATCTGGCTGTGTTCACCAGTAGGCTGGATATGTTTACAAACCCTTGAAATGTTATGAATGGCCTCTGTATTCTGTGGTATTTCCGGGTCATGTGAGTCCTAAATGATGACGTAATTTACAATGTTTACAGACAACATGAATTCCAGAAAGTAGGCCTAGTTGTCAACGCCAACAATCCTCACACTTTTGCAAATCAACCAAGCTTGTCATAATTTAACAATAATACCCTTTATATTAGTTGAGTTGTTTGTGATACAAACTGTACTAAAACACAATTTAGCGATTGCTGAATATAGCTAAAGACACAATGTCAACACGTCACACATGTAGTAAATTAACTGGGAACGACCTCTCACATTCTTTCAGAGAATTTCAGTGACGTAGGCAAGTCTACTTACGTCATTGTAGAGATTCCCCTATAAGACATGTCTTGACTGAGAGATAGTCATAACAGCTCAGCTGGTAGTCCACTACAGATACATGTCTATCTGAAACTGCCGAACTAAAGTGGCTTAGTCATATCGAATATCATTTTAACAATCAGTTTACTCATCAACTGCAGAGGTGCATTCAAGGTAAGATTTATAACATTGTCCATATTAGTTTGCAATTGCTGACACTAGGCTATGTCAGGTTTTATGTATCACAGACATTCTCAACAATCCTATAATATATATATGTATAAAGCAAATGCCTAACCCTTTAACCGCCGGGGCCGCATATCTTCGGGTTTTCATTTTTTATTAGCACATTAAGTACCACATTTTAGACATGTTAAAGATAACATGTGACATCAATCAGGAATATTTGAAAACAGTTGATAATAATTTTCACTCACTTGAAGTTGTGGATCGCGTCAGCGAGACACAACTTCAAGTGGGTGAAAATTCAGATTGAATAATATGGCGGTTAAAGGGTTAAGACAAATTGAGAGCAGCACAAATCGCAACATCAATTGAATATTTACCAAAGAACTAACGGTTTGTATGCTACGATGTTTAGCATAGAATCTGACATTAATTATTGACAAAGTCAGAAAATTAGATAGGATTATGTGCTCAGTCCGATGTAAACTGTGAGATCACCACGGCCTATGCAATTATTTTGAATATGGCATCCGCCCTCATATATTAACTAAATATATATTGGAATTTCTTATTGCTAGTTCCAATGACATTAAAAAAATAAACAATTGCATAAAATATATTACTATAGGTGGCCATCAAATATGCAAAAGCAACTGCATGCTTTTGCATATTTGACTATGATGATACTGAATTAATCATCTGATGAAGACATGTATTTATCGATATCAATAAATATGAAATTATCTTGCATATCAGCGCATATTTAGGTACTGCAGGTCTACATAAATCACATTATTTTGTCATTTGAATGATCTTTTTGATGGTTACCTTGCTGTAACTTTATTTGCAGTACATGACATGTTTAATTGCTAATAACATTTTTATGGCTTTAACATATGCTTTCAAGTGACATCATAATTTAACATAATATTTAAAATCGTTTAAAATTATATGTTGACAGATACACAATATAGCCAGCATGAAGACTTTACCAAGAACCATGCCTGAATACAGACGTGTTGTCTCAGAGGCAGACGACAGTGGATGTGGCTGTGGTGATGACGTCATTCTATCTTACTCTTTCCCGCCATTTTACACACATACATCTTGTGGCTGCTCTGTTCAAGATGAGAGAATATCTGAGCAAGAAAAAGACCTAGCATCGATAAGGAATATATCTGGAATAAGAAATCAATTCACGATAGACTCTGGTTGTTGCTGTGAGTCAAAAACTCATTGCTCATCTGATGAATCTAGCAGAATCACTGGAGATGAGCACCATAATGAACGTCTTGATGTCCATGAGGATGATGTGGATTTGATGTGGGTTCCTGATGAAGATGGTGATACTATACTTCATCTAGCAGTGATCCATGGTGACCTCAGACTGGTGATGGACATGTTATCTACAGAAGGAGCCTCACGATGGATTGACCACCATAACATACTCAGACAGACATCGTTACATCTCTCTGTTCTCAGTCGACATTTACTCATCACTAAACTGTTGCTGCAGCAGGGAGCTCATCCTCAATTGAGAGATCGTCATGGTAACACAGCCTTACATCTGGCTTGTAGACTTGGAGATGTAGAGGCTGTAAAGGTTTTAATGGCCAGAGAGATACATTGTGAGAGCCAAAGTGACAGTTATGTCAATCTTCTAAATTATGACGGTCTTACATGTCTGCATGTGGCGGCCTCTGGTGGACATACAGACGTTATACGGTGTATACTGGAAACACGTCACGTGACCGCTAATATCAATATGGCGGACGGATGTAGCGGACGTACAATTCTTCACAATGCCGCTGAAAATCGTGACATGGGTTTACTTTGTTACTTATTACAGTATCAAACAGTCATTCCTCTTGATTTGGACGCCGTCACATATAGTGGACATACTGCCTTTGATTTAGCAATGACGAATAATCATGTAGATGTGACAGAATTCCTCCTTCTAGCAGGTGCTACGTCATCAACTAAACACACAACATATGATGACGTGGATGATTCAGATGAAGATATTTACAGTGACATGGATACAACAGAGGACATTATAGAATATACAGATTTTGTTATAGCTGGGCAGAAAGTTGACATATGAATTAATGTGTTGCCATGAAATGGTAATATACTATGACAAGTGCTAGTGGGATATATTTTCATAAAAGAAAGCATTTACATTTTTTTTAATTTGTAAATGAGGTACTTTTTCATACAAATAGGGGGAAGTACCTGATACATTATAATTTGAAAGTTAGAAGCCAATGCACGAACATGATGGTGAAAATAAGCAACAAATAGCTGCTGAATATTATCACGTTCAACACAAGCTATAATTATTACATTTAATGATAGTTTAAATCAAACAAATATATATTTGAATATGTACTTTTAATAGAATCATTTTTTACGGCTGTGATATTACTTTTTACATCTATTTTTTATGTTGTGAAATGCGCATTTGCTTTTTTCGTTTTAATTTATTGTTTATTATAAATAATAATATTTGTAACAACATACGTGCTATCTCCTGTGCTGAAACATATAATATAAAAAAATATCCATGACCATATTTCTCATTACAGAGGTGCTGGCTTGTACCTCAGCTGGGGTAGATTTTGTTATATCGTTATTATATATTACATATGTTATATCATGACAAATATATTTCAGTTTGCTTGAATTCTGGTTACGATGTTTGCTTATATATTAATAAACGTGTTTATTTATATTTTTTACTTTTGTAATTTTTGTGTTTTAATTTAATGACTAATTGTTGAAGTGAGTGATTACCCCTCACATCTCTTAGCTTATTATACTATTTGATGTATTCTTGGCATTTTTCATATCCCGTGTTATGTATACCATTGTGGTTTTTGCGTTTTTGGCCTCTCCTAGGGTATTTTGTGTATGTAATTTTACGCCGTCGCATTATGCCAAAGTGATATGCATGTTATGTGTGGATGTTAAATATAGTTACAATGATGTCACTCATTTTTGGTTTCATGTGGTCTTTCAAGTTTTTCTTTTCTTTTACGTAACTTTACATCTGTCAATGACGAAAAACTGAACATGGAGAGCTTATGTGATACCGATTCCAGATGCCTTCATCGGTATGCTGAAGGTTGTTTTTTTGTCTTCCTAGTAAACAGAAAACATTTGTATAATATTTGTACAATGTCAGCCCAACGTCGAAGACGTTGGGCTGACATTGCACAAATGTTATACAAATGTTTTGTGCTTGCTGGGTGGTTGTTGTTTACTTGTGTTGACTCAATGGGCATGTACATACCTACAGTACTTGCGTTGACCAGATCGAACTCATTTCCAAAATCGATTATGTTTTGAGAGGTCAACAGTACGGGCATTAAAATCTCCAATTATATACACATTTGTTGATTCGCTTTTACCCTTAATGTCTGCTATCGTTCATTCTATTGAATCATGTGCATAATCTGCTGAGCCCTCTGGTGATTTGTTATTATACCAAAATTGTTCTCACGAATTAGTCGCATTACAATACGTCGTTGTCTGTCATTATGACATACCTAAGCATGCGAACCCATTGTATACTATCATTCTTACCATTTAAACTGATTTCCTAATTAAAATATGCCTACCAACCTGTCGTGATGACGTCATTATAACATTCTATAAGTGGGTAAAAATGTTACTAAATCTATATTTGTTGTATTATCAGCATATACTCTCTCAATAGTAGAAATAAGAACGTGCCCTTAAGGTCGGGCTATTTTCTATTTTCACATGCAGATGCCTTGTACTTATAGACGATATGAGATTTCCCAATACACGGCATCTATCGAATTCAGCATATGCCTTGTTACTACCAGGATTGGGACTATATTTTATGCATATCTTTTTTGATTTCGACATTTTTAGCTAAATAAATGATAACTTAACCTAAATAAATCACTATCAAAACGATGTAACTGTTAACCCCAAGCCTGCTGGGAATTGCCACATTTTTTCAAAAAAAGGTCGTACATTTTTATTGAAATGCGCGTATGAATTTAAATGGTAATACCTTATGTATTACTATTTGCCGCTATTTTTTCTATAACCACACACATGAAAACATCTTGTAGACTTTTAAACATTTAACTGCTAGAGTTGTCATTATTTTACTATGAATGTTTATCAAACATCTATTTGTATGCATGCATCTATGTTTGCGCAATAATAACGTAAAATAATCATTAAATATGTTTTGTCTTTCAGTGATACAATGTAGTATGTATACACGTACTACGATCAGAATGTTTTTCCCAATTTCATTTTATTGTTGTATATTAATGGTTATGCATTGTATGTTTCATGAATAAAACACATTGAATGTTATGAGGAAATGGATGGATAATAATTTTGTAGTTTGAT